>CM040183.1:26026053-26146053 GCA_022606455.1 Callitettix versicolor
CTGTTCATGTTAATTAACGATAAAGATTACTTCGCAATTTGTTAAAATGCAATTGTCTCATTTTAAAGTTCTAATTTGTAAAAATGTGGACAGATTTAAAAAATAATTTTAATAGTTTTAATAATTTAGATTTTTTAAGAATTTTTTTTACTTGTAACATCTGTGTAAAAACAAAAAATATAAACAAATTGTAAAAAAGTGGTTTAAATTCCCATATATTAGACCTTTAAAATGAAATATCAAATTTGATTTGATCTTAAGAAATAATGGAATAATCTGTATCTTTAATCAACACTTGTCTTATGGGTAATAGATTCAATATGGCGACCGAGTCAACAGAGCCTAAAGATAAATGTGTATTTCATATATAGAGATTAAATTGGGAGTTTTATAATATTAAGAATTATTGTTAAGAAAGTAGAAACTAATTTTACGTTTTGTTTATTTTTTTCTTTTATATGTATGGCAAAGATTTATAAAAGCAAAAGGTGTTATGTATAGGAAACTTTAAAAAACGGACCACATTTCCATATACGAGACCTCTGAAAAGAGATATCAAACATGATCTTTAACAAATAGTCCAGTGACTTGTATCGTTAATTTACATTAATAGTGCATAGGATAGCTGTTCCAAAACTTTTTTTAATCGACACACACACACACACATCACATCTTTTGAACCGTTTAAAATGGTGTTATTTCTAAACCTTTAAAACATCAACATTTTTATCGGAAACTTTTTGTAAATCTGTTATCACTATTAGAATCAGCGCTAAAATCTGCAGATTTAATATTTTGTTTTCAAAGAAATTTGTGTTGATTACGATGATGAAATTGAACTTTCAAATAAGTTTAAGGAAAAAATTATCGGCATGTGTTATTTTAAGTTTTAGCGAATTCACTTCCATCACGTCAGCGATACAGTTGCGTGCAGTGATTTTTTTTTAAATCCAAAAAGTTTCAAAATCTGATTTTTGCATTTTCAATAAAGTAGTTTCAGTTCACATTAACATTTCGTCTGTTATTTTTGTGCTGACTAAATTTGAACTATCGGTGTCAAAACGATCGACTTAATGGCTGTCCGTTTCCCATCTCCTCGTTAATCGATAATCGATAGGCCACTGTTTGAAAGGATGAAGGATACAATTGTGCTGACTGTCAGGTCATAGTGTCCGAGTGCTTTATATGCCAGTAGAACAGACACCTCGGTGGTAATGGCCTGGGGACATCAAATATTCATTGTGGCATAACTGCAGCTTTACACACGTGTTCAATAAGGCCTTAACGGATAAAACAAAGAAATATGGCAACGTTGTGCCGGAATCGTGCGTGGTTATTTATAAACGCTATACAATAGACGTATTAGACTTAAAGTTGTTCGATCTTGCAAACTGTGCAGATTATGTTTGCTGACAAAGACGTTTTGTGGAAAAGGATGTTATAAAACCTTAGAATGACTTGAAATCCTGGAAAATGTTTGAAAATAATTTCTGTAAGAACTGTTTTCTGTAAAAACGTAAAACGTTTTTTTCTTTTACATTCATTCTTTGCAATTTAGCAAGGAAAATGTTTTCGTAAATGATTACACTTTTTTGCTGATAAAAGCATTTTGCCCTAATTTAATGTTCATCATATAACTCAAACTTTTTTTTTTTTGGTGTTTAACGACCGACTATTTTGCACACTTGGGTTAATGCAGACGATGGGATGATTTATAGCGTATGAAAATGCCAAGCCCCGGCCGAGAATCGAACCCGGATCCTCGGGGTGAAAGCCCAGTACGCTATCAACTAGGCCACCGAGGCGGCTGATAACTCAAGCTAATCACTAATGAAATGAAAAACGTTAGACTTTTCACGGTTACAAACTATCATCAAGTGATGATTGCGCATGCGCAGGTGAGGGACGGTAAACGCTTAAAAAAATCTTGTTCTGTTTCATTTTTATAAGTCGCTAATCCTATTTGCTCAAATTATGGTCACAGTATGAACACATATCTGATGTCAGTTTAAAAATTTTGTAAATCAAAATAAATTTACAATCCTAAAGTTACGTGGCCTTTATTTATTACGTAGCCTTTATTTATTACGTGGCCTTTATTTATTATGTGGCCTTTATTTATTAAGTGGCCTTTATTTATTATATGGCCTTTATTTATTACGTGGCCTTTATTTATTACGTGGCCTTTATTTATTACGTAGCCTTTATTTATTACGTGGCCTTTATTTATTACGTGGCCTTTATTTATTACGTGGCCTTTATTTATTACGTGGCCTTTATTTATTACGTGACCATCGTATTTCGAAAGGACGTTTACCGTCATTGGTTTAGATAGAAATACGTTCCGGAGTGTGGATCAACTGTCGTCCTCAAACAGCTGATTTGAAACCAAAACGTTCCACTAGAACACAAGCATAAGATCTAGACTCATATTAAAATAATCAAATTAAGAATAAACACTCAAGGCTGACACCTTGGGCAGTCGAAAATAAATTCGCTAAATGTATTATCCTCCAGCCTACGTTTTAGTATTTTAGTATCGAGGCTTATCTTAAATTTTCTAAGTGTGTTGTTTTAGGTTAGGCGCTTAATAGAGTCGATCCACCCTCTCGAAACATCACGTATTGATTCCGTGTACACAAATAACAGCAAATAAAAAAAAACAATATACTGTTTAAAGCTTATATGTGTGTGTTTCTGATTATTTTTTTAGTCAAATATTTATTTTCGAATTAAAAAAAAACATATTTTTATTTGAAAATTCGTGAAGCAATATTGCAACGAAAAATTTCGTATCTATAAACGACTCTTTAGAAAACTTTGCAATCGTTAACAAAATAATAGCCCTAAGTCTAGATGCCTATGGTTTTGTTTGGTCTGTAATCTCGAAACGTCGTGTGTCGTTTCATGTAGCCTACACAAATGACGACGAAAGTACGAATACAAAATTATAATTAAATAAATATTCTATTGTTAAGCAACAAATTTAAAAACAGAATTTGAGATTAATTTGAAAACCATCGGCTGTCAGGCATTTTATTTTTTCTCTTTGCTTCTATCAAGGATCGTACATTTCTATTTCAAATTCACATTTCTGACTGAACTTATAGATCTGTATAACCTATTGTGTCAAAAATGTTTTTTCAAGCTTTTTGTTTTGGATACTGTAGGACGAAATTCGCAACAAATTTGATAGAAATTGTTCGGACCGGTTATGAAAAAACCTTTTCTTGAGAAAGGCTTGCGAGAAACGGGTAAAAAACCTACATGTCAAATTTTATTAAAATCGGTTGTCTATAGCGTTGTGCACTGACAATATTTCGAACGTGAAAACGGATATATTCATAAAAATATTCTACAATCTTTCTCAAATTTGTATAAAATATAGTTCTAATACATTAAATGTATTAACGTCCTAAAAAACTTACACAATGACTAATTTTTTTTCTAAAAACCAAAATCAAATGGATAATTATAACCAGTATTGTGTTCCACTCTAAACAACAAATACAATTTTTGCCACCTTTTTACAATCGAAATTTGAAAATACAGACATTTTTTGTAAAAAACTCCATTTTTACTTTGATAACTGACAAAATTCCAAAGTTTCATTACTATTTACGTCCCGTGTACGCGCGCGCTCAGGGTGCACAACTACCTTAGCAAAACAACCGTAACACTGTCCTCAATGTTATTGCTTTGTTTTATTTGTAAATAGTTCCTAAAAATAAAACGTTATTATTCGCCTCAGTGTTGTTTATGTAGGACAAACTATTAAAAGTTCGGCGACTGCAAATATTTTCAAACATTTAAAGAAACACTTTAGTAATTTCGCCCTACATTTCTTTGCATTGGAATTTCACAGAGTTGTTTTTACAAAACAACAAATGTAACGGCAAAACAGTAAACAGTTCGTCGATTGGTTGTGAAATATGTACCGAAATAAAGAGTACAGACCACTTAACTACGTATAACCTTCAGCTGTATATAAAAACAAAACAAAAAAAAGTTTCCATAAAGCGTCTGAATTTAATCTGAATTTGAAATTTTTGTTATTATAATTAATAATGATTAATGTTTTATTCATTGTTTAATTCCATATGTATATAAAATAAAAGTGTTAGAAGCATTAAATTTTAGTCCAATTAATTTGTTGAAATTGCAAGTTCTTGTGATGAAGTTAAAATTAAATTTAAAAGATCCAATCATAAAAAAATATTCTGAGGTGTCGTTAAAAGTTACACACACACACACACACACACACACACACACACACACACACACACACACACACACACACACACACACACACACACACACACACACACACACACACACACACACACACACACACACACACACACACACACACACACACACACACACACACACACACACACACACACACACACACACACACACACACACACACACACACACACACACACACACACACACACACACACACACACACACACACACACACACACACACACACACACACACACACACACACACGCGCGTACATACACACACACACACACACACACACACACACACACACACACACACACACACACACACACACACACACACACACACACACACACACACACGAACTTTGTGTGGATAAGTTTGTCATTTAGTGAAATCTGCTCAAATTTGACCGTACAAAATGCGGTCAGATTTCATTTTGATATTTTAAATATAATTTTAAAATTTAATTATAATTTATGCAGATTTTAAAGCTGATTACAATGTAATGAGTTTGAGGACTTTGTCGGTCATATTTAATGTACGTAGGACGATACAATTAACAAAAAAAATTTCCGTTATTTGATGAAATTGTGTTTGACATCTTACTTCTTGTAGGCGCCTATGTGGAAATGTAGTTTTGCTTAAAAAGATGTTTGAAAGCAAAAAATATACAAAATGAAAAATCAGATCTTATTCCCATATACAAAGCCATTAAAATGAGATTTCAAATATATTTTTTCCATAACAAGCACCTGAGTGTTCTAAATAGTTAATTATCATTATTCTTATTGAGATTAGTTTGAAAATGGCCGACAGGATCCACAGAGGCTTAAAATCAAAATTTGAAAAAGTAACATAAAAATTATTGTTGTAGTGTTATATTATTACTTTTGGGAAACTTAATTCCATCACGTCAGCGAATCAGTTGCGTACCAAATTTATGTAACTTTCATTTTATTTTTATTTATTAAACAAATATTTGTTCAGTACCACATGAAGTAAACGGAAAGTTTACAGTCATAAAAAACTGAAGCTAAAACCCAACTACATATAATCCAGCTTACTTGCCAAATCTCTTAGACGTAGAAGCAGCACAACTCCTGTCCTACTCCCATCTCATTAAACAAGTCACCAATTACTACGTAAGCATAGCCCGAGCTGTGCACAGTCATCTAACTTGATTCTACAACAGTACGTTTTTTGTTCAGTAATCGTTCCTGTTTCAATGCAAACCGTCATTTACTTATTATTCTGATTGCTTTGTGTAATTACAAGAAACAACCGTTGTGAGTCATCAATGTCTCATGCTCATGCGAGAACTCCGTTATGAGCTGTTGTAACTGGCTTTGAATAATGGGAGCAATTTCACAGTAATTCACAGAAATTATATTTCTTTACAGAGTGTAATTGTGTTAACTACGAACGCCATTGTACCGATTTTCCTAAGGTTTTTTTACTTGTGTGTTTGTGTGTGTGTGTGTGTGTGTGTGTGTGTGTGTGTGTGTGTGTGTGTGTGTGTGTGTGTGTGTGTGTGTGTGTAATTTAAATGTGATGAAATTTTTTTCTCTTGAAAAAATTAACCCCTTTTTGTCAACAATTTATTAAGAAACAAATTCCTCGTTTGGCTCTAACGATTTTGATCACATTTGACTCAAATGCAACCCGTAGGTTTCCAAAAAATGCATTGATTGCCTGGCATATATCGCCGACAAACTGGATTAGTCAAATTTTGCACAAATTTTGGTCGTTTGTTCATTCGCTCATGTGTTAAGTTAGATTCATGATTCAAATCAGCGTGTGGAATTTAAACAAAATAAGTTGTTTTTTTAGAGTTAGTCATAAAAAAATTTGGTTTTTGTAAATAACCAGTAGCAAACGTTTAATTCAAAAACATTTTACATTATCCAATACATTTTTCATTATTAAAAAAAATTGTTTTAGCATAAACAGTCTAATGATTGCCTGAGTACGTCAATAAATGAATACAAACTACCCCTTTCTAGCCTATAGGTTCCAGCAAATTATACGTTCTTATGACGTTAAGTGCTTTAATAATTACATATATTATGTATTGGCTGCATCACTCAAAAAATGTGCACATTAAAAGAATCCAACTTTTTCCAAAACCGATTTAAAACTTAATCCTGCGAGTTAAAGCGCCCACCGTGGGAAATTGGCGAAGATTGTTACTATACAGAATCCCAGACATGACCTTGAGTCCGCGTCGTCCAATGGGAGCTTCTTCAAACAATAAACTGTACGGTTGTCATGGCAACATTACGTCATTATACTTTCACTGCGCAAAATGGGTCTTAATTACACATTTCTGTGATTAATCGTAATTTAAGGTAATTAAAATGGATTTATTCCGAGTTGAAACATTATGGGAAATGTGTTGCATAAAGTCGTGTTTGAACGCAAGCGGGTTTTCATACAACTGGAGCAGTGTGAGCGCAGCGAAGGAGTGTTTGTTCACGATTTTATGATAATTTATTACCACTTTAATTGCTAACAATAAGAGTTTTATGCACACCGCGTCCCTTACACAGTTATATGCTGTCGCTAGTTTTGTTATTTATTTATAGTTGCCAAGGCTACAAGCCTCATTGTCTCGGAGATTAAACCCATTGTGTAAAACCAACGACCAATCTAGCAGTGTTGTACACTTGCAAATATTAAACGTTATAAATACAATCGTTTTAAATTTAGAAGAGTGTTTCTGCTAGCATCATCGAAAAACGTCAGCCATATTGCACTATTTTCTATCGTTATCTAAACAAATTGCAACTATTTCCAATTCTCTGACCGAACTGTACATGTATTATGCAAATGTATAGAAGTTATTAACCCAAATAATAAAATCCGTCCGAAAATAATAGTATTAAACAGCTGATTTTACTACTTAGGTTACACCTTTTGTATGGAGAACTAATCTGGCTTGTACAGACATTATGTTTAACGTCAAACATCTACAGCTTGGTACACCTACCTCCGGGATGTCCTCGCAAACTGTACAGTCGCCGGGGATCACTGCCCACTAAATACTACAGACTTTGGATGTATTTAGGCCTACTCTGATTAAACGGACAGGCAAAACAGAAAAGTGTTTTTGTGTTAGCACCGAACTGATTGTCGGGTTTAGTTAAGTTGAATTATCGCGTCGGAACAGTGCGGAGTTAACTTTCGCGGACACTTGTTGCGCGCGAGGAGCTGAAAAGTAAATCAAATGGTCCGTACAAGTACGCGGGTTCCACTATGTCCCCCTTGAATACTGGAAAGCTGTTTTTTCTCTTCTGGGGATCATGTTCCTCCGTGAGTTCATAATCTGGATACCAACAGCCATGAACACTCACGAGTGTCAGTGAACTTTAGTTATTATCCTCCAGGTTCGATTCCCGGCCAGGGCTTGGCATTGACATAAGCTATAAATCATCCCACCGTCTGCATTAGCCCAAGTGTGCACAATAGTCGGATGTTAAACACCAAAAAAAACATTCATTCTTCGACTGGTTCACCAAATACCACCACTTTCCGAACACAACAGGATTTTAGCGTCTTTCTTCTGTTTTTAGAGGCGGATGTAGAATCTAATTCTTTTTGTTGTACCGGAAGTGAGATTGCTCAATGATGGATTGTAATAATTTGGAATTTTATTTAAGCATTCCTTATTTACAAGTTCTCTTAGATATTCTTAAAGGAGCTTCCAACGAACAGTGATCCAAGAGCTGACTATCTTTGATATCCCACTAAGAGATCGGGAACATGGTTTTATGAATCGGAACACCATTTCACATCTGTTTTATCAAACAAAACTTAAATTAATTGAATCGATATTTAGTAATTATAACATTAGAAACAAGAAAAATCATAATTTTTTATAAGGAAAAGTTATTTTTTACCAAGCTTTTATTTGAAATTATTTAAGTTTTAGCATATTTAAAAACACATAGGAAACAAAATATTTAACGAAATTAAAAGAAATGACAAAAAGTGTAGATCAATTTTATTTGGGAGACTTATTGAAGCTTGCAGACAACTCAGGCTGAAATAAGTGTTTTACAAGAAATTTAAATGTGAAAATAAAAATAATATTATTTGATATTTTAAATAAATTAACACACTTTTTTCTACTGATATGTTTAGGTTAAACTTCTTTTTCAAAAATATTTCGGTTTTTTGTTCTATAATTCTTATAATATTTCTTATAAATATTTGCATACAAGTGTCATAAAAGAATTATGTATTAATTTCCATAATTTAATTATCAAACTCTAGTAAATACATTTTATAAGAATCAAATCTAGACCTGATCGTGTTTTTGTATAGTTTTACCTTATAATAAGAAAGTGAAATGAAGTAATTGTTATAAAGTTATACGCTATCATTAACAATCACTGCGAACGTTAAAATGTTTCTAATTAAGTACTTTAATAATTAATTTTAAACTGTTAACTATTCTTTTTCAAAACCAAGTGATAGCCTTCATATCACTGAGGCATTATGTCATTTAGCCGTTATGAAATAAGGGTTGACACAGTGATCTGTGTACAGATAGGTTTGAATATTTATTAACACACAATGAAGCCTATATAATGTTTGAATTGTTGTGATTATGTTTATACAGTAGACAACATAAAGGACTCGGGCACAGCTCCTGCTGAGGCCATTGTAAAGGAAAACGATTCCCAGGTTTTGACAAATGTGTAGGTATTGTTGTGAGCTCATAGAGCAGTGCAACCCAGTCGCCAATTGTGTCCGAGCCTTGGGCGTGAATAGTCACAATTGTGTGCAGCCGGTTTGTGTTATGTTAAATTGATAAGGTACATGTTTAGTTCTTCTTTATAATTAAGTAGCTACGAGGGAAGTTAATATAACTTTGTCTTGTATAATTACAGTAATGGGTGACACTGCCTCGCTTGTTGAAGATTTTAAAATATATATCTATCGATTACAGTTAGAAAACGAATTCTCCCAAAAATAAAACCAACCGAAATCGATTTGTCAGCGACAAAATGGTATATGTAAAAATTATATCAAAATACTGTTTCCGAGAAAAAAATATTTATAAATTATAAACAAAGATAGCTCAAATTCTTTTTATATTCTTCTTCTTTTCTGCTAGGATTATTGTCACTATGTTCAGTACAATAATCTGTCTTCCCTAGCTTCGTCAGTTCTTTCGTTGACGGGTTTCGGAAAACCTACATCTTCAAAAACTATTTCTATACTTTTTGATATAGAAATAGAAATAGAGTATAGAAATAATTTTTTTTTAGCCGCCTCGGTGACCTAGTTGATAGCGTACTAGGCTTTCACCCCGAGGACCCGGGTTCGATTCCCGGCCAGGGCTTGGCATTTTCATATGCTATAAATCATCCCATCGTCTGCATTAGCCCAAGTGTGCACAATAGTCGGACGTTAAACACAAAAAAAAGAGAGAAGAAATAATTTTTTGAAGATGGAGGTTCTCCGAAACGCGTCAACGAAAGAAGAATTGACGAAGCTAGGGAAGGCAGATTATTATTATACTGAACATAGAAAGATAGCTCATTTAATAATACTGTAGAATAATATTCGAAGTAATATTAACATTTTCCTCCACAAAAGTGAAAAAATATCAGGAGGCATTCAGTGACCGTATGTTCAGGTTAATTCTATAAATTTGATAATTTGTAGGAATGTTTTTATAAAACATTGTAGCTTATTTATCGTTTCTTTAGATTTTAGAAAGATACTCTCATATTTCCTGTTTTAATGAGTAAAAACGAGACTTATGGAAGGTTAGCATTCCATAAAAATTAACCTACATACAAAGATAATTGGTTTGTTATACCATGATTATTTTAAAAATTTTGAATATGTAGTCCAAACTAAACCCAACAAGTAGACGCCGATTTTTTTTAAAAAAGTGCTAACCCCTCAGTTTTTTTGACGTCAAACTTTTTTTACCATTTTTTACAGAAAAACGAGTAAGTTAATTTTGGTCGCACGGTTCTAAAATAATACCGATATCGTTAAGCATACGACAAAATTAGTTCCCTTCTATCTTTTATGGTCATGTCCTACAAGATAGTTTTTATCAATAATTTTACAATTATAAAACTTCTTAACACGTAAATAAACTGTCATTTTGTTATTTTTGTTCAGGAGTTTCGATTATTAAATGTTTTGGGAGAACAGTCACGTGATACCTTATTGTTCAGAACGTAATATTGTCAACGGATAGATTCACTTTAGCGCGATCATTATAAACTGTATTTTAGTTTAAAAAATCGCCCAATTGGATAAGAAAACGTTTGAAACTTTTTGAAAACAGTCCAGTCTGCACTTTTACTTCGCAGAGACAAACAGAAGTAGACCGTTGCTGAAAGCATTGCCCGGCGCGTAACAGGATTCGGAGAACCTGACGAAATGTCTATTCCAAACTAGGCCTAGAGTATATATAACTCTTCTTCGACAAGTAACATTGAACTAAAATTAACATTCTCAGTGCAAGCGGAAACGATTTCCAAACTTCTCAAGTGTCAAAACGCGACGTTGAAATAAAACGAAAACAGTTTGCGAAATTCGTATCAACGTTTACTCACTGAAATAGTTCTTATCGTGAAACGCAAAAGTAAATAAATATTTTTAAAGTAAGCCGATTTTATAACATAAATTATGTTTTTGTTTTCTTCATAGTCTAAAGAGTCCGTTGGGCAAATAATTTTGTGTAACATCAACTTAAATCGTGGGTTTAAAAACAGAACAATGCTTATTTATATATGTATACCATACCTTTTTTATTATCGTTTTTAATCTGTTATATATACTGTATAACAAGAAGAACTTGAGTCATTTCAGTATACAAAAAAATCCTCATGATCTTTGGGATTATGATCTTTTTGTTTACCTACAAATAATCAGAGTCCTATTCTTTATATATGACTCCACAGTCTTTGGTGTATACGTAAAAGTCCTCAGAAACCATTTTATTTACTTTTGAGTACTCAGGGTCTTTGGATTATACATAGGAATCCTCAGGCTCTTTGATGTATATCTACAAATACTTGGTGACATTTTTGTACCTATAAATCCTCAAGGTCTTTGCTGAATACTTATAATAGCCTACCTTAGGGTCTTCGGTGTACATCCACAAATCCTCAGGATCTTTGGTGTACGTCTAAAAATCTTCAAAATAAAAGTATTTTGTAAGTAGTTGTGTGTAAAAGTATGTTGTAGGTATACTGAAAGCTGTATACTTATAAATCCTCCGAGTCTTTGGTGCATACATAAAAATCCTCAGGATTTTTGGTGCGCATCTACAAATCCTCAGAGTTCTTTTTGTACACCTATGAATCCTCAGGATCTCTGCACATCTACAAACCTTTAGAGTCCTTATTGTACACCTATGAATCCTTATGATTTTTGTTGCACATCTTCAAATCTTCATAGTCCCTTTTGTACACCTATGAGTCCTCAGGATCTCTGCACATCTACAAATCCTTAGAGCCCTTATCGTACACCTATGAATCCTCAAGATCTTTGGTGCATATCTACAAATAATCAGAGCCCCCTTTGATACTTATAATCCTCTGGGTCTTTAGTGCATATATACAAATCCGTAGAACTATTTTTTATACCTATGATCTCAGAGTCTTTAGTGCATATCTAGAAACCCTCGGACTACTTTTTTGCATATCTATAAATCCTCAAAGTCTTTGGTTTATACATAGGCCTACAAATTTTCAGAATCTGTGTTTTGTAACAAATTCTGTAACAATTTTCTGTAACAAATTGTAACAAATTTTTAGAATTCTTTTTGTATACATATAAATCCACAGAGTTTATCTATAAATAAACAGAGTCTTTTTTATGTACTTAACTTATAAATCACGTCCTTTTTATATACGCCCCTACCTACAAATTCTGAGACATCTTTGTGGATACATACGAATCTTTAATTTTTGATCAATGTATGCAATTTTTTTGTTGGTAATTTCCGAATAAGATTTCTTTGGAACACAACTGAACGAGTGATGGTTCGCGTAATATTTTTAGTACCATTCTTTAAATGAGGACGTAAAAAGAAGCATGAAAGATAAATCAATGTAAGTTTTTGATTTTGTATGATTAACCGATATTAACTTATTCTATACAATAGTACTTTATGGTCTAATAATACTTGTATTTCAATAACAAGTTTGAACAAGAAATTTTTATACAGTATTGATCAGTTCACCAATGATCATATAATTGTTTAATTTGTTTTGTAATCGTGAAAACATTGCCATATTACAAGCACTGCTTCTAAAAATAATTTACGATATTGCGAGTTCAATAATCTTTATGCAGACCTGTTGTATAATGCGATCAGACGGGAACGATAGCTGTTACTTCAGATTTCCAACCTCTTCGCCATTGAGCAATACACCCATATAGATCTTGCAACACGCCTCAACACTTTTCCTTTTGCAACCCATCTTCAACTTATTTTCGTCCCAGTTCAACACCGGATTGTCTGTTGCCCTAGGTAAGGCATGTTAAGCGATGCGAAGCGAACGTTTATTGAATTTAACGCAATATTAGGTTAGTAACGTGAAAACA
Organism: Callitettix versicolor; assembly: GCA_022606455.1. Lineage (NCBI taxonomy): Eukaryota > Metazoa > Arthropoda > Insecta > Hemiptera > Cercopidae > Callitettix > Callitettix versicolor. The sequence goes on from CM040183.1 coordinate 26,038,897, forward strand.
CATGATCATCTTTCATAAAACGGCCTATAAATATCTATTTCCAGCAATTATATGCTCATTAAATCAATACAAATTCCTAGCGAATATTGCACAGAAATTACACAGCACGGGGGGACAATTTTGAGCAAGATAATACGATGTAATGACGGGTATGGTGGAGTGTTGGTTTAGCGACGTGGTCTACTCTAGCACGTAATGCCCGTAGTTCGGCCGCGGTCACGTAGAATACAGGTTGTGCCATGAAGTATGGCCAGTAACTATGAGAAAATTTTATAAAAATAATTCTCTTCCTAATTGGCCCGTAATAAATTGTTGTTTATGTTTGTACCTACAGCATTTGTATTCGTTACGACTTTCTGTACGTTTAACTGAGAGAGTTTAACAAGTCGTTAAAAAACAGAACAAAATTTTTAGAACTACTAAAAATGTCAACGGCGATCAAGGTCAAAGTTCATTTTTAGTAAAGTTTCACTGGAAAATGAGCTTTTGAAGCGGTCATGACTGCGCCCTGAGATACTGAATGTGTGTGTGTGTGTGTGTGTGTGTGTGTGTGTGTGTGTGTGTGTGTGTGTGTGTGTGTGTGTCTTGTGAAGATGAATGAGTGTAGTATGAGCTAGAGGTACGGTAGGATGGCTAAGCCCATCAGCTGCTACTTCAGCTGCCTCCACCGATTACCAACTTTCTTTCTTTAACAAATATTTATATTTAGTTTACTTTTTCACTACTGTAGTTTCAAAGCGGAATTGAGACAAAAAACAGTACATTTTAAAAATAAATTTGTATATTAGAAAGCATGTTCTGGAAAACGTTTTTTTCTAACGGTTTACTTTATGCCATTTAGACTAATTAAATGAGGACGAAGAAACGACATTAACGGAAAGGTTAAAGCTTAAGGCTACCCCGAATCTGTGACCTTGTAGTACGCAGTTCAGAGACGCAACAGACTGATGATCAGTGTTTAAGCCACAACCGAAACCATGTAGGCTATTTACATTACACACACACACACACACACACACACACACACACACACACACACACACACACATATATATATATATATGTGTATATTTTATAAATATATATGTTCTGTGTTTTTTTCTGACGGTTTGTTTATGTCATTTAGACTAAATAAATGTGTGTGTGTGTGTGTGTGTGTGTGTGTGTGTGTGTGTGTGTGTGTGTGTGTGTGTGTGTATATATATATATATATATATATATATATATATATATATCACTCAATCAATCGTTCACAATTTTGTTTCTATGTAATTTAAACTTGGAACGAAAATCACTTTGACAAGTCTGATACCCGTATATCACTATTTTAAACTTTTCGATAACGTTATTTCACCTACGAAATCGCCTTTAAAAACTAGCACACATCTAGTTTTTTCTTAAATGTTTTCTTAAATTCTTAAGATTCCATTCAACGAACAAAAATATATCTAAACGACGGACAGGGTTCGTTTTCGTTTAAAATGATGACTTATCCAGATTTTTAACACAGATTATGATGGTGAAAACAGCTTTTAAAAATGCGTAAGATAAAAATATTACGTGATATTTTTACGTTTTAGAATTCACAACAGCGACACAGCTGCGTGCAGTGATTACATTAATTTCACAAATAACGGTAAAACATCAAAAAACATATTGCCCTGTATGTTACAAACAGTATATAGCCTATTCACGAGGACTTCACGAGATTAGTCAGTTTAATTAACTTCGACTCGTGTCAGACTGAAATAAAATCACTTCGCTAACGCAGCCAATAAGTTAAACATCCCCTGCTCAGGGTGATTATTCTATTAACTCCCCCCCCCCAGTCAAAGACGGCACGGTGTGGTGTGATGTGGTTGTGGTTGTGGTTGAGCCACAAGACCGCTCGAAGCAATTTGCCGGTTGAGTGGCTGCGGTCGTTGATTCAATAGCGTTCAAAAGCCAAGCTTTTCATTAGGCTTCGTTTTTTCCGCTGTCCTTACGAAATGACAGTGATCTTAATTTGGAGCAGATGTTGCGTGGATCGCGTCACACTTAGAGGACGTTCAATATCTGCAACAACGATTTTGTAGTTTTACCAGATCTAACGGAATTTTAAGCAGAATGAAAAGATCAAGTATTTATTAGGATTTTTCATGGCCGATAAAAAAATGTGTTTATGTCTCTAACAATTGGGAAGTATTTTCCAAAAGATTTTTTTTACCTTAACCTTTTTTGAAACTGTGATTCCACAATCATAAGCAGCAATAAAATCTGCATATATTGGCATTTTGAACTTTCGAATTACATTGGAAATACGAAAATGAACCCTGATCGCCATTAATTTGTTAATTTGCAGTTTTTAACGTTTATTACAATGGTGTAATCAGATTTTCAAAAGTATTTAAGACAAACAAGTTACGAATTTTAAAAAAATTGAAAATGTTGTAAGAATATTCTGGTTAACAAATCGATTTTTACGTCTAATTTAAATCAAATCTGAATAAAATTGCAGCCTTTCTTATAAGTTAAGATTGTGTAATTAACTTTGTTAAAAAAATAATTAAATTATTTTTAGTTTAAATTTAAAACTACATAACTTTAAAATATTTTAAAACAAATACTTGGACAATTTACAGGCGAAACTAATAACCTACATGCAATGTGTAAGCGCAGTTTATGTAGTGCTGGGCAAAGAAAGCTGTTTTAAATAGTTTGAAGTAAATACTTGAACGTGTCTCATAAACCACTTCACGTGTCGCAATGTAACTGCTTAATTGACGTATCCACAATACTTGTACACCTAACGTCCACACATAGTTGCAATACAACCTCATAAATACACTTCAATCCAATGGCTAGGTGCCATACAGTACGTACAATACAGAAGGTCATACAGGCAAAACGAATACTTCTGCAACGGAGACATAACGCAGTGCGATTGTATGTTATTATAAATAAATCAATGTTACACCAGATGTATTTTGTATTTCATTCGTTATATTATATAACAAAAAAACGGTCTATACGTTGAATAAAACACTTTCAATTCTGCACAGAATAGGGTTCGAAAAATACTGACAAAAAACAAGGAAATGGTTTCCGAAATTTGTTCAACGGATTTTATTGTCAAGAGTAAATTGAAAAGTTGACGTGACGGAAGTGAATTTCCAAAAGTATTTTTTGTTATCTAACCCTTTATGAAAATCTAATTTCACTGTCATAAACACCATTAAAATGTGCATATACTATTATTTTATACTTTAAAATTGTTTTAAAATATGAAAACGAATCCTGACTGCCGTCAAATTTCTTAACACAAAAAAGTTATGAATTTTTTAAAATTTAAAATGGCTGCCATTTTGTCATTGTTAAACAAATTTTGCTTGCCAACGAACTTGTTCAAGCTGTTATTAAAATCGATTTTCGTATCAATCCAAATCGAAGTTTGAATTAAATTAGACTAAAATTGCTAACGTAAGTGTGCAATTATATATACAAAGAGTTAAAATTTACATTTTTTTGGTAATGTTTCTAAAACTGACTACGATCAGTGTTGATTTTCGATTTTCTTTCGACATATAAATGACACTGACTTTAGAGACAATAAATCGATTATTCACTTCTTACTAAACTTTCCGAACAGAACATTTTTTATCGTTAGAATCGTAGAAAAATCGTTAGAAATGATTTTGAGAAAATCGTTTCACGAATTCTTAAAAGTGTTTTAAAGAACTGTTTTTAATGTTAACAATCATGAGATGTGGATAAACCAGACCTATGTCAAATGCCATCTACATCGGTAAATTAAAAACGTTTCTAACTATGTGCGTGAGGTGGCGTGCGCGCGCGCGACACACACACACACATAAAAGAAAAATGCCAGAAAACTTTCATACAAACATGGGAAATTATACTCCATGTTTATTGTTTTTTAAAAGATAGATCTTTATGCTCACAATTTTTCTTAATTAATTGACTCTTTTGGTTTTCTTGTTTCAGAGGGCAGAGAATGTGTAAACTGTGGGGCTACTTCAACCCCCCTGTGGAGAAGGGATGGTACGGGGCATTATCTTTGTAATGCGTGTGGGTTGTATTATAAAATGAATGGACAAAACAGGCCGTTAATAAAACCGAAAAGGAGATTGGTGAGTACTTTTAAATTTATAAAAATTATAAGCGTAAGTGATATTTCTTAAAACACAAATGTTTAGTAATCTTTAAAAGTGTGTTAAAGGATTTCATGGCGTATGGAATACCATTGTGTAAATTAAAATAAATTTAAGTTGTAAGTTTTTTATTTGTTCACCAGAATGCGTTGAACGCAGTGATTACGTATAGAGAATAGTTGTATTTGTTGACCAAACGGTTCTGCACAATTAATGAAAACAACACTTTACATTCGATTATTTCAACAAACAGATAAGAAACCGGTAACATAATTTCTCAAAATCGGTACATCGAATTTCGCTTAAAATTTGGTCATATCAAAACGCTGTACCAAATTTGAAATAAAGGGAAATTATGCTTTGTGAATAAATCGAAAAAACAAACAAACCTGACGACGGTCAGGGTTTATTTTAAAATTTTCGTATTTAAACTAATTTGAAAATTAAGAGATCCAGCCGTTATATTGAGGTACGTATGGACTATACAGCTTATAAACAAAATTTATCAAAATCGTTAGAGTCGAGATTGAGAAAATCAAATTTTTAATAATTTTCTTTTTCGTTCCGAGAAAAGGTAATGTAGGCAGAGTTCCTTATTTAAATAATTTTATTTAATTAGTTTAGTCCTTAGCAATATGCACTTTATGCTCATGGAACCCAAAAACGAATATCCACCAAAATCTAATGATTAATTTACTCGCGATTCAACGAATTACACTTCTAACAACGGCAAAATAAACGTCAAGAATATTGATATTTATCGAAATAATCTGTAATCTAATATTAAGCCAACAATTTTTTTAGGAAAAATAATTCGTTTATCGTTGACAGAAAACAAAACCGATAAAAGGGTTTTCTCTCAATGACAGTGACGCCATTAAGGAAATATTCTCAGAAATATTATGTTTACATTTCTCCTCCCGAGTTTGAAGCCTTGTTAGGTATAATGGCCGCAGAAGACACCGGGACAAAGGCGAGGCCCATTAGTGGGACAGGAGAAATATATTTTTTCTTCGTAAAGGTTTTAAGACTTTGAACGACTATTAATAGACATAGCTGTATTGTAACTCACCTGTTAGGGGCACTGGGGCTGCATTCTTTGAAAATTCTTCCACTTCGTTAAATGCGCGTTTAAAACAAGTATCTTATACGAGCCGAGGGGCGTACAACTGTAGTAAAAATAATAATAAAAACTTCATCCTTTTAATTTAATTATGTTTTTGTTGTTTTTTATCTTCTGTTTTATTAAAAAAAAGTTGAAGTTATTTGTTTACGGGGAACACAATTGTTACACTGTGTGCAACTTGTATTATAGTTTCTGCTGTATGAGAAGGAACATTAAGGATCAGTTGAATATTATCAGAGACTATACAATAATTGTTTGATATAGTGATGGTTAGCGTAATTTTACACTGCTACCTGTATATCGATATAAGTAACGGTATGTAAAGATTTTCATAATTTCAAAAACATATTTGATGTTATTATACTTTATAATAAGTAATGCATTTATTTTGTTAAGCAATTTTAAACTGTGATTGCATTTGAAATCAGTAACGTTCAATGTTTCTGTAAAGGTTAATTAGATAAAAGATTTTTTATATGTATTTAGAATATTTTTAATTCTACTCTTTTACATATAACTACTAATTTGAATAATCTGTTGTCTATACAGAAGATATACTATGGCCTTATTTCACAAGTTACAATTTACAAACATTTTGTAAGTTACAAAGTTATATATCCACCAATTAAAACTAACCATCTTGTTAAAAATATTATGTACAGGTGCATCACAAACATAAAGAACAAAAAAGTGCTGTTTGTTCGGACATTTGTGTATGATGTAAAACTTAAACTTAGCAATTAGATACATAAGCCTGTGTTAAAATAATAAAAAAACTAAGAATATATTTTGAGTGGTAAAAACTAAATAAACCCTTATTTGTGATCAGAAAAGGCCTCCAGGAACGGCTACAAAATAGTTGACAAATACCGTATCAAAACAGGAACGTGTACTGGTCAAAAGTGTATTTTTACACTAGTGAAAGTATCCAATTTTTGTAATATTGGCCTAATCAGAGGCGAGTATGATCAAAAGTGTATTTTACACTAGTGAAAGTATCCAATTTTTGTAATATAATTAGAGGCGAGTATGATCAAAAGTGTATTTTACACTAGTGAAAGTATCCAATTTTTGTAATATAATTAGAGGCGAGTATGATCAAAAGTGTATTTTACACTAGTGAAAGTATCCAATTTTTGTAATATAATTAGAGGCGAGTATGATCAAAAGTGTATTTTTACACTAGTGAAAGTATCCAATTTTTGTAATATAGCTTAATCAGAGGCGAGTATGATCAAAAGTGTATTTTTACACTAGTGAAAGTATCCAATTTTTGTAATATAATTAGAGGCGAGTATGATCAAAAGTGTATTTTACACTAGTGAAAGTATCCAATTTTTGTAATATAATTAGAGGCGAGTATGATCAAAAGTGTATTTTTACACTAGTGAAAGTATCCAATTTTTGTAATATAGGCCTAATCAGAGGCGAGTATGATCAAAAGTGTATTTTTACACTAGTGAAAGTATCCAATTTTTGTAATATAATCTTAATCAGAGGCGAGTATGATCAAAAGTGTATTTTTACACTAGTGAAAGTATCCAATTTTTGTAATATAGCTTAATCAGAGGCAGTATGGGCCAAAAGTGTATTTTACTACTAATCTTTTGTAATAATAATGATCAAAAGTGTATTTTTAAAAAAGTATCTAATTTATAACCTCGAAAAAATAAATCAAACAAATAACTATTGTTATGAACTAACAAATTTTAACTAACTGTAAAAATAACAATTTTTAAAAAGTCTAATTTATAACCTCGAAAAAAAAACAAATCAAACAAATAACTATTGTTATGAACTAACAAGCTGTAACTTCTAAATTTTTCCACAAGTGTAATATTTTTTTTTTTTTTTTGAAACACCTGCACTTTGTAAAACTATTACCACTGGTATTTGCAACTGTACTTTTAGCTTTTGTAAAACTGTTACCACTGGTATTTGCAACTGTACTTTTAACTTTTGTAAAACTGTTACCACTGGTATTTGCAACTGTACTTTTAGCTTTTGTAAAACAGGGACCGGAAAGTTTAACTTCTAGATCTGGTTTCATTGCATAACCAAGTGAAGAACAATAAATTTTATTGACAGCAAAATGTTGGTGTCACTGACCTTGCCAAAGCACTTCCGGCGGCGCATGCGCATTACGACACATGCCAAACATTAATGATTTATATTAATTTCGTTCGCTGAGCTCAATATTTGCCTTACAGAAATCAAAGCACATTACAGTAGCTGCTTGTGCGTACTGGAAATGTTTTTTGTTTTTATAAATTTAAACTATTGTTTAAAACAACAATGAAATAGTATAGGCCTACATTTTTAATCGGCTAAGTTATTCATTAAGAAATACACTAATGACCAAGTTCTTATGCATTGAAGTTTGTAATTGAATAAATAATACTTTTCTTAGATAAATTTACATTGCAAATGTATAATTCTATTTACTTTTGTTATTAATGAATAATTAATTTTAATTTGATTTAAGAATAAATAAAAAGTCTAACAGTAGCAGATATTCTGTTATAATAACTTATTTTAATTTCAATTAATAAGCAAATACTAATATCACTTCTGAACCCATTCATTCAATTATTATTAAAACCGATTTTAAAATTAAATACGTTTTGGAATTGGTTGTTGCACTTTAAAACTTATAATATTAATATTGTGCCATTGATATTTAAGCTTATACTTTTTATAAGTGAAATATTATTACACGTTAGCCTAATAGGCTTATAAATAGGAATTTAGAAGATTCGTAAGGAAAAGATAATAATTGTGGCACACAACTGTCTCGCTGAAGTGATAGAAGCGAATTTCCAAAAGTATTTTTATCTTATTCTTTTCGACTTTCTATTTTTGCCATCATAATCGGCATTCAAATCTGCATATATTAGCATTTTAAACGTTCAAATTACATTGAAAATACGGAAATGATCCCTGACCGCTGTCAAATATTTCTTGATTTCAACGTATTTTGAAAATTCAAAATGCTAATTTATTCAGTTCTTAGCGCTGATTACGGCGATGAAATCGGATTTTCAAAACAGATTACGACCAAGTAGATAAGCGTTCTTAAAGACTTCAAATGGCCGCCATTTAGAAACTGTGGAACGAATTTTTCTGGTTAACGAATTTGTCAAAGCTGTTACCAAAAACGATTTTTACGCCAAGTTTAAAACAAATCGGACCAAAATTGCTAACGTAATCATGCTAAAACACGCACACTCATTTTTTTAAAGGCGAAAAGCACATTGAGGCGATTATCGCCTCCCTAAATGCAAGTATGAGTGTAAAGTCGTAAGTGTAGTGCTGTAAGTGTAAATGTGTGTTAGACTCGGATACCGCGAGGGACGTCTAAATCCTCTCATTAGGTGCAGCTAGTCTGCACCCCCTGCGGGGACACACACACACACACACGCGCGCGCGCGTCCGGGGCTCATTTCAAGGTCCTGGGTCCGGGACTTACCATGATGGTCCTCCAAACATTCGCTAAAAACGGTCAACATGAAATACAGCGCATTACTGGTGAATAACCAGATAAACAGACTGTACTCTTCAGGGTGTTCTATTGGTTTGGTGCACTGAGGTCAACCTCTAACGTCCTTATTATTTTTTAAGAATTTGTGTTTCCAAGACCTTCTATAATTTGTTACCAAATAGGGCCTGTACGTAATCTCGTCCGTATAAAATATATTGGATCTTTAGTTCAATTAATTTGGGGAAATTAATTTCTATCACGTCAGCGAGACAGTTGCGTGTCGTGATTACTTGTTTCACACTTTACTAAAAAACACAATTTGTGCTTTAAAAAGAGATCATAGTGAATCTGAGATTGCAGAAGTAATGGCTCATTATCGCCTAATGAAACAGTTACGTGATTAATTACCTTGGGAACCTGTAGGCTACATACTGGACGCTCATCATCATTGTTACGTCTTGAGTTTTTTTTATAGTAAGAAATGTTCGTGAATCTTATTTTTAAAAAAACACATGTTTGCAAGTTACTGTATCTTGAATTTTATTTACGTATTTTCTGTCCGAAAGAATGATTTCAGCCATACTGTAATTTCTAAATTAATGTGTAAAGTTAGCAGTTTATAATGTGATAAATTGAATAAAATAAGGACCAAAAATTATCTTTGGTTATTAACTAAATTATTAAATAAAGGCGAAAGGTAGGCCAACACTTTGTTTTAGAATAAAATAATATTATTTAACTAAACTGCCAGTTAACCCAATAAAACCGTTACAAATTTTAAAAGAAAATTAATTTATGTAAATAAAATTAATAAAACTTAATATAATCTGTTTCAAATACACTTTTATTATAATAAAAACAAAACTACAGATTGTATAAAACAAGTTCTGCAAACGTATAAAAATATTTTAGTACATTGTTTGCCGCTATGAGCGCTAATGTACTAAAAAAATTTACAGCATTAAAATATCTACAAATTTTATTTTCATTACTAGCAACTCATTGAAGTTTTTTTAGTTTCATAGTGTTCTTCAAAAGTAACATCGTGTTCCTTTTTACCCTAATCTTTCTGTTGATAACTGGAGATACAATTCTGGGACGTAGTTTTGTCAAAGTTCTAAATTAAAAACCAAATAAAATAAGAAAATATACCCAATAATTTTGGCCAGTGGTTGTTTCAGTATCATAACTCACCCGTTGAAAAATATTCAAGTAACTTTAACGTATTGGCAAAAAAATTTCTGAACCGTTTTAATGAACTTTTTCTATTATTTCGATACGGGGAACGCATGTGATCACTTCTTCCGTAACATTCTGTACAGTATTTCACAAGTTTGCCCCAGTTTTCTGAAGCACCCTTAAATCCGATCTCAGACCCGAGGAAAGTTCCCACAGGTAAACAAAGTTTGTTAAACACATTGCCGGCACGCCCTCCACGTGTTAAACTAAGGGTTGTTTTATTAATGCATCCACGACTTGGGGTTGAAACAATGTCCGGTCGATAAAATACACGCCCACTTCCGGGTATACCTGTATTGACTATTTTAACACACTTTTCCGACGTACCATAGAAAGACTCAATATTTCCAATAATCAATGTGACTGTTTTACATGCATTCCTATTATACTTTGTTTTCGTTGCAGATAATTAATTCTTACCTGATGTTCTGTTAGAATTTTGTAGAAAAATTATTTTTTTTGCTTTAGAATACATCTTTCGGATAGATTGAGTTTAAACAGCTGTTTTATTTGATCTAGTTTCTAGCTACAAAACGAGGGTAAAGCTAAAAGGGCTATTATACAAAGAATCATTGATATTAAATTAGCTTAATTATGTATATAGGCCTACTACATTTGTAACAGTGTAGATCCGTGTCACCAACAACTGTTAGTTCAACAGGTGCTAAAGTAATTTAAAGAAAATTATAACGATAAGTTTTGATAATGGGGGTAGTCCGAAACCGTCAACAAATAAAAACATTGTTCTAGAAAACTCAGATGAGTGTATTCAACAAAATAATAACATTTCTAGTAGATATTAAAAGAGTGCTTAATAATTATAACCATTAGACATACAGGAATTATCATGTCCTTGCTTAGACAAATAAAATTGTAAAAGCAATGAAATTCTTCACGAAGTAACCCAACCGCCCCCCCACCCGTTCATCGTTAAGTGTTTTCCTCATGCCCCGCCCAATTTAGCTCTTTAAAAATCACCCTCACTAAAAGCAAAGTGAAAACCAAAGCTGTTTTTTGTTGTGCGTCTATTTTTTGATGGATTTCTTTGTTCGGGTTCAAGTGGTGCCATCTTGCCCGGTGACAGTAGCGACCTTTTGTTGCGCTTGCTATAAAAAGATTTCTGAAAAGATTACTTTTCCAATGGGACGGAGGGGAGGGGAAGGGGAAGGGGAGTGACAGAGACAGAGCGATACTTATGCAATCAATAATACAATGAGACGTTAACACTTTGGTGGACTTTTATTTTTGCATATTTTACGGTAGTTTAGAAATCACCAACTAATTCTACAAATATATTTTTAGTTCCAACTTGTTGGATAATTATTGTCAGTAATTTAGTTTACGAGTTTGAAACACCATTCGACCGATTTTCATTATTCATTTTTTCCGTCGATTCAAATCAGTGTAGATCCTACGGTATTTTAAATAGAAGATACTTTCTGTTTTGATGGAAAATATGAAAAAAAACTATTATTAAACAGACTTTTTACTTTTTTTAGAGTTCTTGATTCGAATTTCTGTGAAATGTTATTAAAGAATTTATTAAAAATTTAAAAAGTATAACTATTTATGTTATGTTGTTTTTAATTCGGTTTTTCCTGTAGCCTATATTTCGAACGTCCTTCATTTTATGAATTACGATAATGTTCGCATATTTAATCCTCTCTTATCAAAATTATCATTTATCAATAATGAAATCATACTGTAACGTATATACTTGTGAATATGTGAAAAGTAGTTAATCCTTAGACACATAAGTCTACGTAGAATTTACAAACAATATTTTTATTCTATAAATTAAGGAAAAATAGAGAGAGAGAGAGATCAGCTGCAGTACCATAAACTATATAGCATATAGCCTATGTATACATGTGTGTGTGTGTGTGTGTGTGTGTGTGTGTGTGTGTGTGTGTGTGTGTGTGTGTGTGTGTGTGTGTGTGTGTGCGCGTGCGTGTGTGTGTGTGCGCGCGCTTGTGTGTGAAAGGATGGTTATTTTATAAAAATAACCACATACACTCCAGGACAACAAACATTTAACCTATTCTAAAAATCTCTTTTTAAAATTACTTTATTATTTTCAGTTGAATATATCCACATGTTTAAAGATTGACAGAACGGAAACAAACTGATTTTCTCTTCTGTACTTCAACTGGTGATAACACTGATATTCCACCGCCCTCTAAATAACTTATATTATTTTTTTAAGCGCTGTTAATTTAGCTTTAACACAGCGAACACACTATTTTCCAGTTTGCACAATGTCGCCGTGTTATTTGAAACATCAATCTGAACACATTAATGTGATTATCAGTGTTATATTTTATTTGAACACATTTCTTCACAATAGAGACATTCATTTCTAAGTTCACCTGCTACGGTGCCGTTACTCGCCGACATTTGCATCGTAATTAGAGACTTAGACTGATTTGTCTGCCCTTTACGATTTACTGTAACGTGGCATCATGAGTCAGCGAAACACGAGGTTTTGTGCGAATAAATAAGAAGGAATTGCAAATCAAACGAATCGATCCATATTCTCGAAACATCCGAGTAATGTTTCCAAATAAACAAATAACGGCAAATATCGATTAAATAACAATGATAACAATAGGTCGCAATACGATAGAATAAAAAAACTTAGGCAGTGCGGGACTGGCCGACAGAAGTGACTACTTCTTTTGGCATGCCTGAAGAATAGTGTATACTTTTTCACTATTATGATTTAATTATGTCTATAAAAATTTCGATGCATACAGAAAAGAAACTCTTGAAAATTATTTTCATATTAAATTTCGCGTGTGTGTAGGTACACAATTTAAAAATTAACTGAAACTGTCACATACTATGAATTTGAGTATCTTAGGCTATATAAGGGACTTTAATAATTAATCAGTTTATAACCTTACTTTTGACAATTATACTGCTTAAGTATAACCAGATAAACAGACTGTACTCTTCAGTGTGTCCTATTGCTTTGGTGCACTGAGGTCAACCTCTAACGTCCTTATTATTGTTTTTCAGAATTTGTGTTTCCAAGACCTTCCATAATTTGCTACCAAATAGGGCCTGTTCATAATCTCGTCCGTATAAAATATATTGGATCTTTAGTGCATATAACTACACAAATTTAGAAAATACGCATTTTTAAAATTAACAAGAACAATAAACATAACCTCAATTGAAATGATATTGAAGCTATTGTGCGAAATCAGCTGTTTAGAAGTAGTCATTTCCAGTCTAGATATATACAAGAACAATACATGCTGTGAGGTATGCATTACGGATTCAAGCGTGACGCGAAAGCAAATGTTTACACCCATGTTTTGTCAACCGCGACCATACAAGTTTTCACTTCAAAAGTACATTTTATGAATCACTAAACAAAATTTAGAGCGTTCCGTGACGGCAAACTGAATTCTCCCCTTGAAAACATACACCGATACCACGTGATTAGAAGTAGTCACTTAATCACTTTAATTAGAGCGTTCCGTGACGGCAAACTGAAATTTTCCCGCGTGAAAAACATACACCCATACCCATACTTCAAACATTTTTGAATACCACTAATGTCAAACCACAAAAATTTAAAACTCACTGATGTAAATTTATAAGCCGTTTGTAAATTTTTGAAAGCGTTTTTGAAAAGTGACTTTGAGAAAGTAATTTTACATAACGCAAACTATTTTACACTAAACTTTTAAGTATTAACATTTTTCATCATTAAACAAAATATTTTATAAACTTCACAATAGCTCAACTTTCTCATATGTTTTTAAGGATCTCCGCTTCTGTTAGATCTAGATATTTGTTACAGAATACTAACACGAAGGTGTATGTTTAGATGTGCTATCAATAGGTGGTTAATAAGCAATACTAGGGTAGGACAACCTTAGATATCAGTTTCGTAACAAACATCTTTTTGCGTTACTTTTGGCAAAGTTATTTAAAAACCAATAAGTGCAAAACTTAACAGTACTTGCTGTCAGCTAACTTTATGTCGGACATATAAAATCTAATACTTATAAAAACGTTTTTACAAAGCTAGACAGATAAATTAAATAGGATACAATTTGAAATTTAGGGCGGCAAAACAGTTAACAGGTACACAAAGAAATGAACCTTGTTTTAACTCAAAGATTTCATCTTGTTAAACTTTCTCTCCTGCGTGACCTTTGCCACAACAACTGCATGATATACAAATTGAAATGTAGTCTCATCAATCAATCGATCAGCTGGAAACGTTACAATCGATTTATGATTGGATTCCGATAGCCTGGAGCAATAAGTCTATTAGGCCCAACAGTGTTTTAGCATGGTGCCAGTACGGTAAAGTAACAGGAGAATATAGTTATGTCCAGACATGCCACGCCTCGACTGAGTCTGGGCCTATACGTCATTTGTTAACGAATACAGGGACCCCCCTGTTCGGCCCCCTACGGCTCATTGTGTCACCAAGGGTAATATATTTATACATGAAGGGGCTCAATTAGGGGGCTAATCCGTGCATTGGCCAATCAGATTGAAGGGTTTTGTTACCCACTTGGGGTGAATTTTCGTTAATTGCAGAATCACATCTGCTGTCATACGTAAGGTTTTTGTTTCGTTTCGATAAATAAAACTGGAAATAATTTCAAGTGATTGTAATGTTCTAAATCTTTTTTAAAACTTTTAAACAGTAAATATTGAACTACCATAATTTATTAAATAACGTATATAATAGTTCCCGCCATTTTTAACGATTAAAATTACTGTAATTATGAGAAAAAGGCAATAATTTGCAGAAAATACTCAGCAATTCCTTCAAATTCTGTTTTCGAATTTTCTCGAAACTATTTCCTTCATTATTTATTTTATTTTTATTTTTCAATATCGTGCCAACAGGACCGTGTAAAACAGAAGGACAAGCTAAATTAAAATTTCAGCAAACATCTGTTTGCTTTACATCTTTCTCTAACTCACACGAAACTTGTATCTTTATCTTTAACTTACATCTAAAGATAAAATTTTCCGTTTAGACGCCAATACACTGTATTGTAAAAGTATTAAAAAATAATGTATTACTTGTAAAATGTAGGCTACTAGTCACAAAACAATCGATCCAGTTGACGAACTACGCATTGCTTTTAACACTCGAATGACGTGTCGGCATACTGAGAAATAGGGTAGAAGAGTAGGAAGTGTGCACGTGCTATGGAGAGATTCCTGGAATTTTGTTGGCCTCAATTGAGAAAGTCACAGTATATATTTTACTATAGGAATAGGACGGGACAAATACATTTTGCCTTTACAGAGAGATTGTTGTTAAAAAATTCGCAATAGAGAGGTTTTATTGTATATACCATGATGGACGCTCCAATAGCTCATTTTCCAATAAAATTAGCTAAAAACAATATTCACTAAACTAATTACAACCAACTTTTAAAACTGTTTTAGAAAGATAACTGACTGCATCAATGGTATAAGTAGGTGAATCTTTAAATGTGAAAGTTTTCTCGTGATAATTAACCAGTTAAGCCGAACGTTTCCGATCCGAAGTGTCCAAAGTATTCAGTGGACACGGAAAGAAACATTGCCCGTCTCGTGTTACCGCAGTCTACACATGTTATCTTGCTTTTTAATTAGGAGAAACGCGGGCCAAAATATTTGCAGACATTGTTCCGCAGATAAAATTACCATAGGTCTCCGAGTCCTCGAGCAATATACCACTGGGTACCATATATTAGCAGGCTGGAACGGTTCACAGCTTGAACGGAACAGAATAGAAACTGGTTTGGTATGATTCACGTTGCCAGGGTCTCGGTAGCAGTCGAGTCTGATCTTTCGCTGATAACACACACCAGTAATTTACTACAGTTTGATATGGTGTTAGCTTCAGCCGTTGAAATCTTCATGCCTTCATGACACTTAATTTTATATTATTACTGTTAGAGGTTATATTTGCTCGCCGGGGGTCCGCAATGAACAATACTACAGTATTCGATATTCAAACAAAAAGAACTATAGGTCTGTGTTATTAGGCAGTGAATGGTGAACAGTAACTTGATATTTTATACTTTGAATTAATAATCGCGGCACGCAGCTGTCTCGCTGACGTGATTAAAGCGAATTTATAACAATATTTTTTTTATTTTAAGCTATTTTGAAAACCTAAGCACTATCTTAACCAGCGTTAAAATCTTCAAAAATTAGCATTTTAAAACTTCATATTATATTTGATATTTCCTGAATTTCTAAGGGAATTTAAAATACTTTCTTGCAGATTTTAACGCCGATTACGATAGTATTTTTTAAAAAATTTGTAAAATACAAACTATAAATTATTTAAGATTTTTAAACAGTTTTAAAGGGTTTTACTTGCTAACAAACTTGCTGAGATCAGCGATTATAATAGAGTAAAAATGTACGAACTATATTCGTCGTAATTTGTTCAGCAATTTTCCTTTGGAAAAAGAGGTATTGACGCAGCCATCATGATAAGACCCAGACCCGGGACCGTGAAATGAGCACCAATCCTGACTAGATTACCTTTTAAGGATCGCTAAAAATTAATGTTTGTATATATGTATGTATGTTTGTATGTATATACACACACACACACACATATATATATATATATATATATATATATATATAAATTTAAATTTGGTTTTATTTAAACTTGGCATAAAAATCAAATAGTTTAAACAAATCCGTTAACAAGCAAAATTCGTTTAACAATTCCAAAATGGCGGCAATTTCAATTTTTTAAAATTCATACATTTTATGATGGAATTATTTTGAAGATTCTATTTAACCCTGTAATCAGCGTTACAAATTTAATTTAATTTGATGTCCGTCATGGTTCGTTTATGAATTTTCAATGTATTTTTAAAATCGTAATATAGGCTATGTAAAGACTATAATGATGATTATGATGGCGAAATTAAGAATTACAAAATGATAAGATAAGAACAATACGTTTTGGAATTCGCTTCTATTACGTCAACGAGACAGCTGCGTGCCGCTATTATTATTTTGTGCTAAATATTTGAATTTTTACTTCATAATAGGTGAAATTATGGAAACTTTACAATTTTAATAAATTCAATTTACTAACAAATTGTTACAGTTAGCCTAGTGATTGTTGTGCCCGTCAAACAGGCTAAAACACTCGTGACAACCGTTAAGAAATTGATGGTTTTCGGGTATCAGTCCTGAATTTGGATTTAAAACCACTGCTTATTTAACGTTTTAAGCCTCTGAAAATGTATTATTAAGCAAAATTACAAGTAATTCAAACGCCAGTAGGTCTTGTACTTTATTCTTATTAAATTGGCTGGCCACACTCCACCAACGCTCTGGTGCTCGTAATCTTTTCTGTCAATTTAACTGGTAACAGTAATTTTTGGGGAAAATGTTCCTGGACCAGTTTCATTGGACATTTTATACTCTTTCTCCATGAAGCGGTCAGAATTATGATAGGCATTCGGTTCAGTCACCAATTGCACTCGTCGTGGTTAAGTCAGAGGTCGCCGCCATCTTGGAAGGAAAGTGAGTGAGAAAAAATCTTATACATAAGTCGATCGGGCTTTACATAAGGTACTTTCGTACTAAATTCCAAAACAATCGGTCAATAGGTTTGACCAAAGCTGCGTAACAAATAAACAAACAAACCAAATGCTGAAAGATTTGAAACATATCGCTTGATCAATCATTTGCATAACGATTGTACATTAAGTTAAACTAAGGAAAACGAGAGAATCGTTTTAAAAAAAAATGGTAAAGCTTATAACAGTAACTGCAGTGTCGAACCCACGATAATGATGTGCACAATTTATAGACGCGACGGTGTTTAGTGCCACCTTGACCACAGGGTTCTACAAAACACAAAGTAGGAAGCCTATAGGGCCTAAGTTTAAAAATAACGTCTCTTATTTATAAAAAAAATTAAGAATAATTCCACTATAAAATTAGTAATTAAGATTAATGGGTGTTAAAGTTACCTATTAATATAATTTTTTTACCTGTAAAACTACACAAGTATAAATTCTTGAGTAAACAGACACAGCCGTAATAAAACTAGATAAAACATCGGCAATAAATATAATTATATTGCGTGTAATAAAACCATTAATTGGTGAGTCGAGCTGGTTTAAAGTGAAGCAGACATGTTAAACAGCCAAAGGATTCAATCATTCTACTTTATCAGGCGCTCCATCAATATGGCACATTAATGGATCCTTCGGCCGCTTCTGTTCGGTTTGTTTTTGTTTGCTACAGCGTGTTCGGGAAGTCATGGACCAGACGTTTGACCCAATAAAGTATTGCCTTCCAGTCATACATTAATCACAAAAAGTTTTTGTTGTTGTAAGGCTTAGGAAATGTGCCAAGCAATTAAGTAACATAAAGTTGCTCAAAAATATTAATTATTACAAACTTGTTTCCTCCCGCTGTCTAATAATTTGTCTTGTACCATTTGAAATCATTTTGAGACTCGGATCTGGTTTTAAAAAGGTTATTTTCTAGTCTTGTCGTTCGAGGCGTGGTCGGTTCTGAACGAGAAAGTTATAGCTGCTCCAATTAAGTTTGTAAGCACTAGTTCGACTGCATTACGTATGTAACAATATTTCATCTTGATGAGAAACTTAATTGTTCCACTGTTCTTACAATTTGGTACTAACTAATCCCAATTAAGTTTTGGCGGCCGCTTTTGTAAGAGAGAAAAAAAAGTTATGTTTCATTATCGCGGTCTTTGCCCGATAAATTGCCAGTTTGGGGCGTAATGCAGTGCGGACTGTTTTCAAAATAACGCAAGTTTGATTTATCGTTCGGGTTCCGGTGAGAAGTCGACTCTGTTTATTGCAACTGAGTGTAGCCTAACGTGTAATATTTAGTGGTAATGTTATGTCGTACGATATATTACAAAGTCCAAATAATCGCGACGCACAGCTGCCTAGCTGACGTGATGGTAGCCATTTTCCGAAAATAATGTTTAAAACTTTCTTGGAAATATGATTTTACCGTCGTAACAAAATTACTGTTTAGTCTGCATAAATTAGTTTAAATGTAAATTCGATCGTGAACCTTGACCGCCGTCAATTTGTTTTTTTGTAATTTCAGTGGTTAAATCGCATTATGCAGAATTTAAACCAGATTGTGATTTAAAAATCAGATTTTCTAAAAAGCTTGTGTTTTAAAAACCGTCACATAACATTGGAATATTTTCCTTAACTTAAGTGTACAGAATGGTACACAGCGTTTCGAGAGTGCCTATTGTAAAACGTAAACTTAAAACGCTTTGATTGTTTGTTCTAAGTTTTTAGTCTTTGAACACATACTAGGCTATGTTCTAAGTATTTAGTCTTTGAACACATACTAGGCTATGTTCTAAGTATTTAGTCTTTGAACACATACTAGGCTATGTTCTAAGTATTTCTGTTCTAGTTGCTAAGTTTTAAGTTAATAGTCACTGGAGAGCGAGAGTTTATCCATAATCTCGAAACGTCTGTATTGTTTTTATGTACACCAATGATGGCAAATGTCCGAATATTAAACAATAGAAACAAAATAAATATGATAAAACCAATACAGTCTAGCCTTTCTATCTGTCGATTTGATTTTTTTTAATGATAGGTATTTATGCCCAGATATTTAATCAGTAGGGCCTTGATCTTAACTTTAAAAGATAGTTTACGATTTTTGAGGATATATAAATACAATTCAGTATTTTCTAATTCTTTTCCTAAAAAAATATACGAAGAAGAAGATATTTTAAATGGAAATACAATTTTCTAGTGAATAAATTTTATAACTGAACTTCAACCGTATGGATGACAGATGAAATGGAAAGTGAGTCATGAAATGAATGAGTCATTCCTTTACAACTAAAATAAAAAACAAGAAAAAATGACCTTGACTGTAACTTTTAAATTAAAATAATCGCAACGATAATTAAAAACTTGTAAAAAACAATGTGCTTTCACAAGTACTTTGGAGCTAATACTATCATTTTGCTTGGAGCTTAAATCACATCAATGGAAAACTCAAAAACTTCAAGCTATTCAATTTCGCTAAGGATGAGAAACAAGCTTCTTGTGATCCTTAATGAAGAAAAGGGAGAAGAAAATAACATAGATTTTGAAGAATTAAACTATTGAAGCCCTGAAAACACTTTGAAGTTTAAATATGCTCCAATTACGTCATGAGATATGGAAAGAAGCTTCTCACAATATAAAGCTTTGTTTGGAGATAATCGAAAACGTTTTACTTTCGATCATTAAAAAAAAAAAAACATTTTATATGCAGTGTCAACAATGATTTTCAATATAAACTTTAAAATTTTAGTAAATATATTTCCTTTTTAATAAATGTTCTACATTTCTTGTTAAATATTATATTTAAATGTTTGTTTTTTAATAAATTAAGATGCACTAATAATCAGGCATTTAGACTATAATTTGCCACTTAGATCTAACTTTCATAGTTTCAATGTTAACCTTATTTCATTCTTCATTAACCGAAATAGTTCATTAGGTTCACCACAGAATGCAGCACGTACAACTGTTTTATTCCCGTGTGTTACATTTACGTCCACGTATACTGTCTCTCGTAATAACACGAATAGGAACTTTATTATTTAGCAAACATTTTTTTTAATGGCTCCATCTAGCGGTTCGTTTAAATATTACAGAATGCGTTTCGCAATAAGTTGGTTATTGAAAAATGCAGTGAAAGTGAAATAGCAGATCCCAACAATCGCCGCGTTATTTACTGTTAATGCTATAGGCTAGTTGCGGGTTGCTACTGGACACCTGGGGAGCAGCGAGAAACACATCGCAACAATTGAATTGGAAATATCCCGTGTACACGTCCACTTTGGACACCATTAAATATAAGTTTTCCATTGAAAGATGACACAGTACGGTAGGCTTAGGCCGTATCAATGTACAATGTACAATGTACGAGACGTGAAAGGTTAACTAGTTTATAAAGTAGGGCAACATATTTTTTGTCGTTTTTAGTCAGTTTGAAAATACTTCATAAGAATGTTAATTTTAAACGAGTTCTATAAAATTGTTGTGTTAATATATTATGGAGTTTTTATTGGAGAAAGAGTTATTGGAAGGGCCATTATAGTTATACCTAGACCCAGGGCCTTGAAATATCAGCTAGATTAGATTAGTATGCTAACTGAAATTCTGTGTACATCAACATAAGATTTTTGTAAACACAAAATACAACTATCTAGTAGCAAAACAGACTTTAAGGTAATTCTAAAGTATAATATCTGTTGATCCTCAACACTAGATTATATTTTGAGGAGTCATTACGTACAATGTCCTTCAAGGATTAAAGAATGTGAATTATAATCAAAACTATTCGACGCAGCTGTTTCTACAGAAAAAAACAATCTTCTGTCAAAGTAATATTTGGCATCTCTTTGAGCATCTCGCTCGAGAATAAGAAAATTTTGTTTTCAATATCGTTTGAAAACACGCTGGAACTCAGTTACAAAATAGGAACGCGTGAGTACATTGTTAGGAACGACCTTTATATTTTCTATAATTGGAAAGATAAGTGTTGAGGTTAACTTTCTCAATACGTGCGAACTGTGACACGCACACAGACAATCTTTATTGGAAAGGTTAAATACAGCAACAACCATAGAAGTAGAAATAGAAGAATCTACACGAATCTATCGAGTCGCCTTTTCTTATTAGTCGTGCTTACATTTCGTACACATACACCCCCCCCAAAGTGTCCCGTACCCCATGCAACTTCCGCCATAGTGAAAGTAGCACCTAACCTTTTCCGTTATTTTATGTAATAAATATCGAGATGGCAATGTCCTACAGTATAATGTAATTGTAATGTTGATAAGGATCACTGACTGATAACCATTTTAGAATTATAGTCCAATGTTACAAAAGCTTTTTGAATCAGTGATTACTTGATCAATAACCGGAAACAAAATGCAAACAATACTGAATTATTTGTAATGTTTGTATTTAGATTTGTACACATTGTGTATATTTAGGTCATGTTTAATTTTAATTGTATCCTTTATTAAATATTTAGGTTGCATATATTTATTTTTTATCTTTAGTCTATAAAGTATAAAATAAGGATTGGTGGTCGTATAAAAAACAGGTTTTGGAGTCGAAAAATATTATTTAACGGATGTTGTCGTGTATGATTTTGATAAAATTTTTCTTGTAGTTCAAGGTTGTCTTAATATCGATATTTTTAAAGACTTTTTTTTGGCAAAAAAACTGTTAGAAATGTGATTTTCTCAAAATCTGCTCTAATTATTTTGAAATGAAAAATAAACCCTAACCGACGTCGGGTTTATTCCTTTGATTTATTCACGAATAGTAATCTATTTAAAAATTGATAGTCTTGACTCAGGTTATATATGATCAAAATTTTATGAACTGACTTAAATAAATTTACCTACATTACGATACTTTTGTTGATATTTTCTGAACCAGATTTTGGGGAATATGAACCTGAGACGGATTAAAGAGGTTAGAATTACGGCTCATTTCAAGTCCTGTCTTTTTGTTTTACGATGTTGGCCGCTCCAATAGCTAATTTTCAAATGGTTTTTTCCAATAGCTTTAATTTGCTAACAAGTATTAATATTTCTTTTAACTTTAAAATTTTTTACACATCATTCACGTTTTTGAAAACTGATCACGTGATTAGCCAGCGACTGTCGTGAAACCACCGAGGTGTCGGCGAAACTCAATCAGTTTCTGTATCCAGCAGCGATGACCCTGAGAAAGTTAATAAAATTAGTTTCACATGTCAATTAAACTAAATTGCGTTTTGTCAACAGTTTAAAGCCTATTACAGATAGGTAATAAACTACATTTTAATTTAACCAATAATAGATTCATCAAAAGAAGCATATTTTTAATTATCTTTAAAGACTCCCATGGCTGTTGCGTCATCGTCCCACCTGACAGAACTAAATCCTAAATCCTAGGCGCACCTACATTAAAATAATTCCTATATACATCATTTTTAATATTAAATTTCTTTTCAATTAACCGGTGTTGGACAGATGTATATAGGTAGTTAAAAGTAAGATTTATGTGTAGTATAACTAGGCTTCTGGTCCATATAGTGTTTCCACAGAAAGTAGAAACTTTAATGAGACAGTGTATGTAGTTCAGTACTGTTTTGTTTGTAAGATTGTATCGGAAAGAGCAATAAACTAAGAGTGATAAAAACTAAATATTTTATATTATATTTAGAGTTTTGTATCGTGATAAAAGGAATACACAGTCTATTAGATAGAAAACAACCCCACGCCTATAGAACCATCCTACATATAACGAAATTCCAATAAATTCTACAACACACAAATTTCTTAATACTTAAAATTTTGGAGAAAATTCTTAATAGTTATATACTTAAGGCCTATTAAAGTTCAGAATAAATCAAAATTAAGGGGAGAGAGTATACCTAAACCTAAAAAATGTGATACGTTTGTATTGTCTTCTCTTACGAAGAGAATTCAAATTCTCACGAACAAATGTAGAATTGAAAAAATCGGGCCTGATGAATTTTTATAAGTTTATTTGCTTATAACAAAATGTAGAAACAATGGATTGGTTAATATATAAAGCATAAAGTTTAATAAAGTAAAACTTACATTTAATAGGTAAAATTCAATTAAACAAACGAAAGAAGTTAGACGTAGGATGTAATTCGTATTTAATTTTTGCGCTTTTTTTCTATTAAATTGATTTCTCAGTCCAAATAATCTTTGAATGCTGACACATTTTAACACTCAAAAGTTCGCAATTTTTTCAGATTATATTTTAAAAAATCAATTTTGGTAATAGTTTGGACACTTTTGCTATCCACCTAATTTACACTTAAATACTAAAAAAACAACGTTCTTCCTATTAACTTTAAATACTCACTTGGGCTGATTTTAACACTGATTAAGATGGTGTAATCAAATTTTTAAAAACGTGTGCAATATATGACTCGATATTACGTTGATTTTAACGCTGGTGAAATTAAATTTTTATAAACTGTGCAATATATGACGATGGTGAAATCAAATTTTTAAAAACGTGTACAATATATGACTCGATATTACGTTGATTTTAACGCTGGTGAAATTAAATTTTTATAAACTGTGCAATATATGACGATGGTGAAATCAAATTTTTAAAAACGTGTGCAATATATGACTCGATATTACGTTGATTTTAACGCTGGTGAAATTAAATTTTTATAAACTATGCAATATATGACGATAGTGAAATCAAATTTTTAAAAACGTGTGCAATATATGACTCGATATTACTTTGATTTTAACGCTGGTGAAATTAAATTTTTATAAACTGTGCAATATATGACGATGGTGAAATCAAATTTTTAAAAACGTGTACAATATATGACTTGATATTACGCTGATTTTAAGACTGAGTAAAATGGTGAAATCAAATTTTTAAAAACGTTTTCGGTATATCACTCGATATTACGTTGATTTTAATGCTGATTACGATGGTGAAATCAAAAATTTATAAACTGTGCAATATATGACGATGGTAAAATCAAATTTTTAAAAACGTGTACAATAGCCTATATGACTTGATATTATGCTGATTTTAACACTGAGTAAAATGGTGAAATCAAATTTTTAAAAACGTGTACAGTATATGACTCGATATTAACGCTGGTGAAATTAAATTTTTATAAACTATGCAATATATGACGATGGTGAAATGAAATTTTTAAAAACGTGCACAGTATATGACTCGATATTACGTTGATTTTAACGCTGGTGAAATTAAATTTTTATAAACTGTGCAATATATGGCGATGGTGAAATCAAATTTTTAAAAACGTGTACAGTATATGACTCGATATTACGTTGATTTTAACGCTGGTGAAATTAAATTTTTATAAACTGTGCAATATATGACGATGGTGAAATGAAATTTTTAAAAACGTGTACAGTATATGACTCGATATTACGTTGATTTTAACGCTGGTGAAATTAAATTTTTATAAACTATGCAATATATAACGATGGTGAAATGAAATTTTTAAAAACGTGTACAATATATGACTCGATATTACGTTGATTTTAACGCTGATCACGATGGTGAAATCAAATTTGTATAAACTGTGCAACATATTACTTGATATTGCGCTAGTTTTAACAATGATTATTATGGTGAAATCTTATTTTTAAAAACATGTAACACATGACGATAATTTTACTTTTTTGGAAATTCACATGCACCAGTTCAGCAAGACAGTTGCGTGCCGCGTTTGCAATTTAATTCTACAAAAACCTTATTGATAAACATGTTTTATGTTGTGACGCTGTGAACATGACGTCGCCAGGACTACGGTCAATGGCATTTAATTCATTATCTGTTGCAGAACTTTGGGATTTTAGTTTAGTCACCAAATGAAAATAGTCCGTTTAAACGCAATAGGATTGCTATCGGTACTGGTAAACTGAGTCACGCAATTATTAATATTTAATTTGATTAGTTTTCGACTATTGACGATTAATTCCTTACTTTACATGACAGGTTAATTACAACAAATGGTTGGAGGGAATGTTTGATTACAAAATGGATTGTGATATTTATTGACGACCGCTTAACAGAGGCTTTCAAATGCTGTTTAAAAATTTTTATGAATTGCCATTGAAAAAATGGACTACTTTTTTTAGCGTAAAAGTAAAATAAAAAAAAGAAAGTTCACTTTTTGAGAAGAGTCTTACGACATTATGTGTATAAAATATAGTCTATGTTATTATTCTCATGTTTGCAATTATGGTCTGATTCGATTCTATTATAATAATAGCTTAGGCAAGTTGTTAACCAGAAAAATTCGTTCAACAGTTTCAAAATGGCGGCCATTACAAATCATTGGAAAATCATACTTGTCTTTTTAAAAATCTGATTTCACCGTCGTAATCAGTTTTAAACACTGCATAAATTAGCGTTTTGAACTTTCAAGTAATAATTTCAACATTTACAAAGTTAATAATTACATATTTAAGTGGGTTATTTATAAAGCATAATGTAAATAAGAACATTTAAAACGCTAACAAGAATTATTAGTCGCTAACCTTTCACTTCTGAAAAACAAGCAAACAAAAAGAACTGTTAATAATAATTATATTTAAAACAAAGTTTTTCTATGTCTTGTCTGAATAAATATATCGTACAGAAAAAAAAACGGTTATAATTTGACGTCTGCATAACTTAATTAAACCAAACTGAGCTGTAGGCTTACACATTGATCGAGATCCAGTTGGGAAATATCGATTAGAGACGCAAAACTCGATCCGTGATAAATCTGAACAAGATCAACTCGTATGTATCTAGATCAAGAGACACTAAGGGCGTTATATTCGTAACAAATACGCCTTATACTGTAAAAACCCGAGTGCCTTACCAATTAGACACAAAGGTTAGACTTATTGTAACCTAATAGGCTGTACAATATACAGAGTGTCTTGTAACTAAGATGTCAAATGTTAAGAAATGATTATAAAGAAAATACCGTTATTTTTTCTGAAAATATTTACAAAAAAATGTTTTTTACAATGTTTGACCTAGAATAATTACAAAACGGTAAATTTTTATTAAGAAACGTTCAGACACTTTTTTAACTCTTGAGCGCTTCATTGTTTTGAAAGGCTAAGACATCTACAAGGAAAAATTGTAATTGTATTTTTAAATAGATACATTCTAGACTTGTCGCTTTGATTATTCTAGCAACAATTGATTGTAAATTTAAAAACACATTAAAGTATTGAATATCTTTCATTACAATCACTTCCGTTTTCTGTAAAATCACGTATATGTTGGCTTATGTTGCAAATCAAGTTAATTGAAAATTTGACTTTACTGTATATGTTCAGTGTATGTTCATTAACAAAGTTATGCTCACTGATCATAATTACCTACTGACTTATTGCTTATGCTTTTATTAAACTTATACATTTTATTATAGTTATTTTGATTTAAACATTTGAAAGCAACTAATTGAATTAAACTGCTTAGTTTTGTCAAATTACATATTTACTTCAACAATTCGTATGATGCTAACTTTTTACTAAACTTTTAATCGGTTTTATATAGTTTATATAAAATGTTTTGTAATAAAAAATGGCTGTTATTGAAAAACTAAGCTTGTTCTTTGTCCTGTAAAATCATTCGTTTACCACCTCACAGGACACACTGTAGGAAAACCCAATGATCGCACACGGTAAAAGAACTACTGGCCTGTCCTTTCATTGAAATCACTCTAGTTCCGTTTTCTATAAAACAACGTATATGCTGTACAAATCAAGATAATTGCAAAACTCACTTTAATGTATATGTTCAGAGTATATCTAATAACAAGCTGTGTTCACTGATCATAATTACCCACTGTGTTATTGTACAGCCATGTTGAACTTCGTACTTTGTTTCCAGGTCAAAGAAAAAGTTATAATTTGTTTGAATTAGAAAGAAACGCAATGCAACTTTATTGATAACGGCAGCGCGAAGGTGTCTAGCTGGCGTGACGGAAGTGAATTTCTAAAAAAATAACGTCACATCACACATCGCAAAAACAAAACATTTTTATACGCAAATAAGTTTACGTTTTATAAAGAAATTAACGTTGTAAAATTTATATTCTTTAAAAATTATCTGTTTACATAGTGATAATCAGATTTTTAAGCTGGTTTTGACAGTGGAATCAGATTTTAAAAACGTTTATAAAAGTATGATTTTTGTACAAGTACCGGCGTTCTGATAAGGTTAAACATTAATTTATTTTAATGACAAAAGTCGTTAATTTTAACGTCAATCAGCGATATTAGATCCGGTTTTGTATATTATTACCCGCATGATGGTTGATCTAGTAGTTTATTTTGGTCTACAAATAGATATTATCTAACATGCAATAAAAGGCTTTGATTTCATTAAAAACATTAGCTACAAACATTTTGTTTTAATTGTTTATCAGCTGTTCAAACAGCTGTTTATAAGATTTTTTTTGCCTTAAGTCTTCACTTTAAGACTAGGAATCGGTGTGTGTGTGTGTGTGTGTGTGTGCATTTTACACGTCGTGAATCGATGTTCTCGCGGCAGTAACTGCACGTCTCGAACCTACGATTTTGAAGTTCACAAGTTCAGTGACGCAACAATTTATCAAAGTTATTGCTGCATAAATGTGCAGTTTAGAAAAAAAGATAAACCCGCCTACTAATCCAGGATACCAACAATCACCGAAAAATATATAAAAAGTATTTTTTAAAGAACTGGCTATCAAATGAACGGGAAATAAAAAGAACTAAAACATGGAATAATAATAGCGGCGAACCACGTTCAATGCACGAAACAAATTGGCTACGTGTAGCCTACAGTAGAACGTAGGAGCAGCGTAAAGTGGGCCCTACACGTAGCCAGTGCGCGTAAATCACCGCGAGTACAGCCTGACACCGAAGTAATTAACTCCATGACAAAACAGTAAGTGTCTATCATGCAGTGCGCGATCAATAAAATGCAATTACTATAGCCATTTTTACATTAAAGTAATTCATTTATTTAATAAAGTACCTTTAATACAAAGTAATCACTTCGCGCAGCTGTATAGTTGACGTGTTTGTATAAAATCTGCGTCAATAGCAATAAAACGAACCCTGACCGCCAACAAATTAATTTTCATAATTTATATTGATTTTAAAAAGATAATGCAAATTTTAACGCTGATTGTTAAATCCGTTGTTCAAGAAATTTGTAAGATAGAAATTTTTGATTTTTATAAGATTTGAAATAACCGCCATTTTGAAATTGTTGAAAGAATTTTACCGTGTAACAAACTTGTTCAAGCTATTACCAACATCGATTTTTGTGCCACGTTTGAATCAAATCAGACCAAAATTGCAAACGTGATTATATATATATATATATATATATATATATATATATATATATATATATATATATATATGATCCTAAAGTCAAGAGGTCAAGAACGGTGTTCATTTCAAGGATCTATAATGGCCACTCAAAAAACACATTATCAATGGAGATTTCCTAAAAAATACTATTTAACAAACCTAAGTAGATCTATTCATCCTGTAGGTCTTGAGAATGGATTAGAATAAAAACATTTTTTTTTATTTTGACTAAGATGATTAATATTTCGTCTTATATAAACGTGGAAACAGAAAACCCGTCAATAAACTTCCCCACCTCTCGCCAAACTTTGCACAAACCGTCATGTCTATTTATCAACATCCCTTACACAAACTTTACCCTTCTGCAGAATTAACTGCGAACATTATTTCCCGCATCTTGATTGGTTGGCTTGCAGGGTACAAGGAGGGGCGAGCTTCTATTCAAAACTTCCCCTAAGTGTCTTATAACGTATGCATAAGTATCCCTTTGGGGATTCCCAGATTTCAGACCTTTAGCCCAGTCACACCAGCTATTATTTAGGGGTGCCAAATGTTTGTTATTAGTGTGTATGGAGTTAGTTTATGCCAGCAGAACTTCCAAATGATTGGATTTCAAGAGTGAAAGCTGGATTGCAACTTCAGTATTATTAATTAGCCAATTTCTGTTGGGGAATGAGCGGCCATTATGGTAATACTCATATCCACGACCTTAAAATGAGCGCTGATCCAGACTTGTAGATCACTTTTTGAGAGATTAAAAACATAAACACAGTAAGAGAGAGAGAGAGAGAGAGAGAGAGAGAGAGAGAGAGAGAGAGAGAGAGAGAGAGAGAGCACAGCACAGCACATTTGTTCAAGTGATTACTTTCCCAAATCGATTTTTTATACTAAGTTTGTGTGTGTTTGTGTGTGTGTGTGTGTGTGTGTGTGTGTGTGTGTGTGTGTGTGTGTGTGTGTGTCAAATTTCGTTCGACAGTTTCAAAATTGCGGCCATTTAAATTTTTTAAAAAATTCATAACTTTTTCGTCTTAAATATTTTTCAAAATCGATTTCAATGTCGTAAGCAACGTTATGAACTGCATGAATTAGCATTTTGCATTTTCAAAATCCGTTGAAATTGACAAATTTAATTTGCCGGCGGTCAGGGTTCACATTTGAGTTTTCAATGCAATTTGAAATTGCAAAACGCTAATGTAGGCAGATTTCAATGTTGTTTATGATGGTGAAATCAGAGCTTCAAAAACACGATAAAATAAAAATTACTTTTCAAAATTCGCTTCCATCAAGTGAGCGAGATAAGTGCGTGCAAAGATTCAGTTTGAAGCGTTGGTTAAAACCGATGAAACTGTGTAATAAAATTATCTTAAAAATTATCTGAAAAAAGGAAAATTTTTTTTCAGCTTAAAACGTTCTCCGACGTCTTCCGCTTCCTAGTTCCATATTTCTCTGGCATTCCACAGATCTTGATCCAATACCGTCTCTCGCACTTCCTTATCAATTCCTTCTGTCCAACTAAGTCTCGGTCTTTTTCACAACCATGTGGTTTCCATTTTAGAAACTGTTTGGGAAAACGATTTTCGTCCATCTTTTGGACATGGCCAAACCATCGAAGTTGTTTTTTCTTGATGTCGTTTACAGTAGTGTTTTCATATCCATTATTCACGGATTTATACATTTTTTAGCTTAAAGGAAGAATAATGACCATAAATAAATTCGATTTTTAAACATACATTTCTTTTTAAAATTTCCTGATTACAAATATCTTTTCTGCTGACATCGCTACAAGCAGAACTAATGGACCGATTTCAGTCGTATCTAATGTGTAAGTGTACTTTCCACACACGGCAAATAATCTATTGGAGCAGCCATCATGGTAAAAACCCATACGCATTCATGAAACTAGCGCCAATACGGAATTATAAATTGTTTTTTGAGGGGTTGTTAAAATTGTATATATTGGCTTAGATACATAATTACATATTTAATTATGTTCATAATTTTGATTGCGTGCCTGGCGTAAACGTATTTATTGTTTAAACGTAATGTAAAATTAAATTAATTAATTAAGTAAGAAAAAACTTACTGTTCATTAAAAAAAAACTTCTACATAAAAAAAATTTCTTACTAACTTTACCGTAACAAGTGTACAAATTCCCATTTGCCAAGAATATTAACTGGAATTATTTTATTAATTTAATTGCCCCAACGGTCGGCCCAGGCAATGTCCAGTCAGGATAAACTGGAGATATTAATGAACAACTGCGAAACAAAGGAGCCTCGTAAAAAAATAACGCGATGGCATTAAATACAGTGAACATGAAACGAGCTGATCCCTTTATAGGGCTACATTGCGGCGTTTGGGCATTATACCAAGTAAGGCAAGGAAAAACCATTTAGTAAACTTCTGGATGTTAAGCGGGCTCTGCAGACTTTGGAAGAGAGAAAGTAACGGCTATATTATATATTCAAGGCGTAATAAACATTACAAGAACTGGCTTGTGTTTCGGTTTTAAATTAATCTGGTTTTATCGTTGCGCAGACAATGGTTTTTGAGCAATCAATTACAACTGACTTTTTTAAAATCGTTTCTAAGGAAGACGAACGAAATTATAGCCTATTAAAAACACTTATTTAGAATTATGACACTGTGTGTTTAGTACCCAAGCAAAAATATTTTTCAGACTTTTTGAAAATAGTACACGACGTTTCTAGAGTGTGGATCAACTCTTGTTCCCAAGTGCCTAACTTTAAACATAAACGCGAACCAATCCACTCGTATTTTTTTTTATTATCAAAATTGAATTACTGTAATCTGTTTATGAACAGTAAACAAGAAGCAACTCAAATTTATAAAATGACTATACATATTTTTTTTAAGGCGAAAAGCACATTGAGGCTATTATCGTTCCCCTAAATGTAAGTGTGAGTGTAAAGTGTTAAAGTCGTAAGTGTAGCCAGATTCGGGTACCGCGAGGGATGTCTAAATCCTCTCAACAGGTGCACCCCCCGCGGGGGCTTTATATAAAGTGCAGACCATTGTGAACTAATCTTACTGTTATACAACTTAAATCGATTTCTTAAACCTACCACATAATGTCTATTATAATTAATGGCACCATTGTCCAGCAAATTCACTGCAAAGGCGTTTGAGTTTTCCTTCAGTCGCTTTTGATAATTTTCTCTGAATCTAGTAGTTTCCATTCTGATGCTATTGATATTTAGATCATGTCATATCACTTAATCGGCCTTATTGTTTTTGTTTGGAATCGCTCCAGCACCTCGATGTGGGAATTACCTGCAGTACACCACAACGCTACACCATATGTCCATACTACGTCCTTGCAACTGGTGTACTTTTTATCAGTAAACGATTAACATCATAAGTCCGAAGAAACAGTAATAAAAACATAAATAGTCAACCGTTAAGTAACAATTTTAAAAACAGATTAAATTATTTTCCAAAAAATTCCCGTTCAAAAGTAAATAAAAAACCCTTCAGCGGTCTGGGTTTATTTTTGCTTTTTTATATTTATACCCGAATCGTACATTTCTTTTATTTGAAACTTGCTACACCTGAATGAACTATGCACCTTCGTATGTGATAAAAACATGATACAACGATTTTGAAAAACGAGCTATTTTTTAAAGTTTTTGTTCAATGCCCATTAGTTTTGTTTTAGTTATGGACTATCGTTCGATCGAAATCGTTGGAACCGATTTTGGAAAAATCTGATTTTTTACAATTATTTTACCTTGAGCCACTCCTGTTTGGAAAATTTCATTAAAATCGGTCAGTACGGCTATCTCAGCGGATACATAAACGGATATCTCAACGACGTTAAAACAGATAAATCCAAGATCCTTTGGCACTTAGGGCTATTGTTCATGTAAAAAAAAGTAAAAACGAACAAACAAAATTCAATTTGGAATATTTTTTACAGAATACAATCATTACATGATACAGTAAACAAATTACAAACCATATATTTTAAGTCCCAAATAATTAATAACTCTTGAAAGTTATTATCTTTTGTTACTTTGAGCTATTAAGGCATTAATCATAGACGTAGTCACCATTATAAAATGTGTGTTTGATATTAGCGACTAAAGTCCAAGTAATTCGGTTACTGCCGCTAGGAACGCTGCAAGCTGTAAGGATAGGAGATGGAGACTTTGAGAAAATAGGTAGAACTATTATTTATTTAACTGTAGTTGAACACTCTGCCGCAAGATGCCACCAGTAGCGAGCGCTCACAAAGTTCTCATAAGGATTATTATTCTAGAACGTCCATATTCAATGCTTAAGGGGATAAATGTAACAAATACATTTAAGATTATGAATTATCTATTAGTTCTACTATATATTGTGACGTTACTACAGACCTATTGTCAAAATTACGTTACCCATTTCCATCAGTTTCCAATTCAAATTTCACCACCATTATTTAAGTATCGCGTGCCCCGTGCACGGCGTTAAAGCCCATACCCTCGCCGAGCTTTGACGCACTCTGTGCTTCCATGTAATTAAGGAAATGACGTAACCTATAAACTCGCGCTACCCTGACCGCAGTTAAAACACCCCAAAAAATCACCTCCGACCGAAGCAAAGAAGGGGAAGAAAACAAATAACCCATAAAACAGAATAGCGGTAGACGTGCGGGCGTAGAGGGGGTTGGAAATTGATGACATAAAATCTATATCTCGTTTAGAACGATAAGGGAACGCCATGATGTATGAAAGGCGCACGCGTTGGACGCTAAGTGCGCATGCGTAGATCAAACAATCTTTGATAATATCTGCGTACGCAGGCGGAGGGCGGAGGGCGGGTAGTATCACAGATAAGGGTTGTGTCGATTTAGACTTGATGGGTTTAAGGGGAGGGGGACAACTTTACCCTTTTGTATTTCATAACGTATCTGTGATCACTTCTATGTGCAAGATGAGCTTTTTGCTCTGTCACAGTCTGTATGCTTTTTAACTACACAAATCTGTTTTTACTTTTGTGTAGTTTATTCAAGTGACTTTTAAGAAGATTTAAAATATTTCTTGAAAACATCTCAGTGAATGTAGAAATGACATATTCTAAATGCGTGTAAAACGTTTTATTTTGTGTACAAAGAAAAATAACGCACGACCTGTCGAGAGTGTCAATCAATGTTGGTTCCCAAGTGTATAACAGAAAACATACAACTTGTATTATCGGTTTAAAAACATTGATTCTATCATAAAAACCTCTTGCAGGCCCTACTGTTCAATGCAGACGGTGGTGAATTTCCGAATAAATATAGAAATCCCATTTTATTTTTTTGTTTAAAGAGAACGTAGGCCTAACGTATGTTTGTATGTTATTTATACAGTAACCCACCGTTTATCATAGGCCAACTGAATAGACTAATCAGTAAGATAAACTATTACGTTAAAGTGAGTTAACTTTAAATGAATTAATTAATTTTAGATAATGAATTAAAACTTCATTCTCTACTCCTTCTCTTTATTTTCACCAAAAACAAACATATTTTCCCCGATAAATTATACAGGAAATTTTATATATATATATATATATATATATATATATATATATATATATATATATATATATATATATATATATATATATATATATATATATATATATATATATATATATATATAAGTTGAGAAGTTTCTTTTAAAAAATTTCGCCATGGTACCATAAGAGGTGAAAATCACATTTTAAAACCTTAACTTGAATCGTTTCAATTGTTTTGAACAGATTTTGAAAATTCGATCATAAAATTCGAATTTGATTTTTTAAATTTATTTTGTAAACAAGCGGTCCAAAGCGGAATATTAACAATTCTATATTAAGTTACTGCACATAGCCACCCGACCATATATTTAAATAATTATGATTATAACATATTTTTCCGTCTGGTGATCTATTTACCCACTCGTAAAGCCTACCGCGGTTTTGAAACCTCACTGTTTCATCTTCAGGCCGTAATACAAAATGTCAAATTCCTCTGTCGAGGTCGTCACAAAGTTAAACAAAACTTTGAAAACACACGTCACAAACACTACACGATTAATACACACGATAAAATTTGGTTTGTTCAACGAGTCCGGAATGTAACGACGTACGAGCTGCACGTATCGTTTGACCAAACCAAATTTTATCGTGTGTATTTTAATCGTGAAGTGTTTGTGACATGTGTTTTCAGTGTTTTGTTTAACTTTGTGACGACCTCAACAGAGGGATCTGACATTTTGTATTACGACCTGAAGATGAAACCGCGGTAGCCTTTACGAGGTGAGTAAATAGACCACTAGACGGAAAAATATGTTATAATCCTAATTATTAAGTTACGTTTTTGTAAATAATTTATAACTATATTTGTGTTAACAAGAATATCTCACGACACACACTTCAGTGCTGATCTACCATCTCACATCCTGCGTTCTGTCCGGTGAAATGAATATCCAGTGTGTTTTTACGTACAAGACTGTAGCCGGACAGACCACAGACCACTTTAGCTTCTGACCCAGTTCGGAGTGGGTGATACATTCGCACGTCACACATCGATATTCAAATTGCTGTTCGATTATCGATCAATGTCACCTTGGCCTCCTCCCCACTTACACCCGTACACTCAGTACACACGTGGGACTGTTAAGCAATGATAGGCCGTTGACATATTTCGAAGAGGGTAGTTTGTTCTCTCATCCACTTAAAGAACCAACGATCCACTTATTTTAACTGATTTGTTAACTACCGTTAATGTACTTAATGGTCTACATTTAATGGTGTTTTGGTAAATAGATGAACTGATTCAACTTAACTAACAGCTTATTTTTGAAACAGCTGTTTCTTCGTTGTTAAATGCAAATACCATTAAGTTCATAACTTTAATCACAATTCTTTACTAACTACTGAACACAGAAACGTGACATTTAGAGAACATATATTTACGTTACGTTACTTAACGTAAATACCCAACTTCACGTACCATATTTTAAATGATTTATTAAATACCACCAATGTACTAATGGTCTATATTTAATGGAGTTTTGGCGAATGGAGTTCAATTTTATCAAACAGCTAATTTTGAAACAACTGTTTCTTCGCTGTTACATAAAAATACCACTAAATTTATAACGTTTTCACAATTCTTTACGAAATACTGAAAATAGAAACGTAACTTTTAGAGAACATGTATTTACGTTACGTTACTTAATGTAAACATCTGTTATTTTACATTCCTTATTTTAACTGATTTATCAATTACCGTTAATGAGCCTACATTTAATGGTGTTCTGGCGAATAGATGAACTGTTCGACTTTACCGAACAGCTGATTTTTGAAACAGCTGTTTTCGCTGTTAAATACAAATCCCTACATTCATATCGTTTACCAACAACTGAACATAGAAACGTGGCATTTACAGAAAACGTCAACTGTGTTAAGTATGTACAATATTCGATAATAATTCTATAAAAAGTAATTGGTGACAAACTTCTCATGTTTAATTACTTTCTTAACAAATCAAATTTTGGACGCTACCTAAGACAATTAACAATTTCTCAAAATCAGGGCAAGAGATATTAATCTAATTTTAATCACACGCAAAGAATCTTAAAAACAATCAGTGTTGCCAATTTTCAAATTAAAGCAATTTTCTGTTTAAAAAACAAACTGAAAGGCGTACATTTACTCTTTGATTTATTACAAAATTGTATTTTTTCTTAATTTAAAAGATTTGCAACACTGATATGAGGTATAAATTGCAACGGGAGCAATTTAAAAAAAAATGTTTAGAGCATTATATTTCCTTTGTCTTATAGGCTACATTTGAGCAAATATTTAGCAAAATCGTTAAAAAAAATCGGTTTTCAAACCGTTGTGGTCACAATTATAAGTTTAAATAGCCCTGGTATAAGCAAGGTAAATTAATACATATAAAGGACAAATATTCTGTTAACAGGCCTATATTGTAATTTTTGTTGGAAACTTTTCAATAGTAATATTTTATTTGACAATATCAACGATAATAGGTAGTATTTTTATTGTGTTGTATTTTAAAAGAAAGTATGTTATGTACGTAAAGAAGTAAAAATCAAATATAAACAAGAAAATCACTGTCCAAACAAAATTATAATAAAAACCTTGCGATTTGACAATCTCGGTAACAGTAGACTCGATTATCCAACATTTTTTTATTCTTCATGCCAACATTCTACTCGATGTCTTACATCGGGAAAATAAAGGACAAAGACAAAAGATATGTAACACCATAAGTGTGAGAGAGACGGTGGATACTTCTGTTGTACAGTCGCGATATGCAAACATTTAACCTTAAAATCATTTACAAACACAATAAATTACTACCGAAGCTATAAATTATAATTAAAATCGTATAAAAACCTATTTTAAAAATCGTTTATTCAAAAATAAAATTATATAAGGCATTAATAGAGTCGTAAATTATAATAAATTGATATGCAAAGTTTGGAAGTTCCGACTGTACATACCGCTACAGTAGTGGAACAGCATTCCATTTTCAAACTTAGTAAATTTCAAACGAATAGGACAAGGTACAACCTTTTCCAAAAACATCATTTATACGAAAAAAACAATCCCATTGAATAATTTGTTTTATTTAATTGTTTTGAAACGTATTGTACTTCAACAATGATTAAATTAATTACTCAGAATTTAATGAGATAATTGAAATTACATCTTGATTATGCAATTATTTCCAATTAAGAAAAAAATACGCAACACGTAATTGTAAAAAAATAATTTTCTTCAATAACAAAGAGTATTAACGTTTTAAAGTTATGTATTTTACATAAATAAATGCATTTATTATTATATTTTGTTACTTTGCCTTGTTGCAAGAATTGCAAAAATGTTTTTATTTGTACATCACTAATATCTAATGATATTTGAACTAATTATTTTAAGCCTAAATGTCGGACTTTTATCCTTTGGGATTTGACAACTATTGCTTCTATTGTCTCAATAATTCAGTTCTACATGTTTTTTTTATTTAAAACTTGCAAACATGCGTTACACTTATGTGAGTACATAAGTGTTTACGTAAAAGCTTGTTCGTTATTCTAAACAAATTTATACCGTGTATTTTTTTTTAGAACTTCCTACCTGCAGATAGAAGGCATAAATAAAAAAGATATAAAAAATAAAGCAGACATTATTTGAATATTTCTAATGTTTAAAAAAATCTAGTAGAAATCTTTTTCTCTTAAATTTAAATTTATAAGTTACTTTTCTTAAAATGTTTCTCGACTAGTTTCTGAATTTTATATTTTAAACGAATATTATTAGTCTATACACATTTACACGAATCATAATTATATAGATCTAAAAGACAAAAATTAATGTAGGCCTATTTAGGATTTTTAATAATTATAAAAAGGCTTAGAAATTATGTTGATAAATAATGAAACATTTTTGAAAATTTTAAATGCTAAATTTTATGATTTATTTAAAATAACTAAGTAACTTTTGTAAATATTATTATTCTATACGCGTTTTACATAATGTAAAAAAATGTAAATATCTCTGTTACAGACTTAAATGAAAATTAAATATTACAATACAATAAAATAAAGTATAAATAATGTTAGATTGTATTATATACTAGAGGAAAGGATTGTAAAGCTCCAGACACTGCTATCAACGGACCTATTGTGCAACTATACCTCTTAAGTACTAGTTCAGCAGATTGGTGCCCATAGTAAGTTCCATCTTTAGCTCATCCTGCTGGAGGTCCCTAGAGTCCTGGAAACCAAAAACCCTTAGCCTCTTGGTAGCAAACACCTCACAATCATAAATTATGTATTCCACAGTTTCTTCCTTTTTACTGAATAGCCTACCAACGGTTTCTTCGTAGTATATACTTATCCTTATCAAGTGCACTCTCAGGTCGTAGTGTCCACTAACGAGCCCCATTATTTTCTTGAGTTGTGCTCTCCCCAAGACGTCTACCATCCTCCTAAGTCCTCCATACCTAAAGGCGCTTGCTATGGGAATGTCCATGAAGAAGGAACACCCATATAGCCTGGTATTGCTTGTTAATCGACATATTGATAACAGACCTGACCAACGATAGAGTTCCCATAAAGCCGGCTCGTGTCCGATAAACTCACACTCAGATCCCAGTCCACAAATATGTCTGCCTCCGCATTACCCTCAATCCACTTATGTCCCGGAAACCAGTGAAAAGTAACTCGGGTTTTCAGGGATAGATAATTGTGGTTCTTCCGACACTCCCAGACCAGCCTGGCCCGAATTGCAGAACCCACAAGATTTTGCTTGCTGCCTGAATTTCGATATAAATATGAATACAAGTCTTCTTGAAGGCCCGTTTCAAATTCTCCCGAACACAGTCATTAATGACCAATACTCCAGCCTTGCAGACTGTCCCAGGACAACAGCTTTCTTCGCCCTTGGTCTCAGGTAGGCACACTGCAGCACCAGTGCCTGTCTTTCTTGGAGCCGTCTGTATACCATACAGATCTCCAGATTTTTCCAACATACTATCTTCCTTCCCAAATAATAAATAAAGTAATTATTTTTTAAAATTTCAATTGGACATTTGCCATTTGTATAGCGCAAAGCCCACGTGACTTTCCTAAAGTGGATTAATACCCACCTGAGCATTGATCCTTACTCCCGAAACGCCGTGTATATATGTATACAAGTAATTACGCCAAATATATGATTATAAAAAAGAAAACCAATATTCAGTAATTACGCAAAAATTTTAAAAGCCTTACGCTCATAAATCTATTTTAATATTTTCTAGATATAAAGTATACTTGAAGTAAAACACTCATAAAATCAACAAACCAAATCATTGTTTAAACAAATATGTTATTTCACAAATAATTCTGGACAGTTAAACTCTTCAATAATGTAAAAGCAATTAGAGTAGTGTTTAAATATAGCCTACACTTATTTAGTCTACTTTTATGCAACGTAATTATTATTTCTTAATTTTATTATACTGTTGTCATAAGTTTAATGGAATTTTCCTAAAAATTACGAACAAGATTAGTCAGAAGGACTGCTCTATTGTTTACACTGAAATTAATTTACCTTGATTAGGTACAAATCAGTCTTGCATACATTTTTTCGTTCCTCTAAGAGAGTGATTTTAATAAGTTTATTAATTGTTATGTTATTTATATTGCGGTAAATATTTTATAATAAAGTGAACCTTCAATAAAATACATTTCAAACCCAACCCCAAAAAATAAAATCCCTTAATTACATTGTACAGTCCAAACTGTTTTTCTCAAATTAAACATTTACCTAAAATACAGTTTTATTGTTTATAAATCACGAATTAATTTAAAACAGGATTTTAAAGGTGTGAAAACTAAAATCCAAGCAGCGGTATTCTTTGCTAATTGTGCCTCTTCGTTAACAATCCATTTCTTTCGGTCTTATTTGCTAATAAGAAAACTTAGAAACAGCTGATCCGTTTTGAGTAACTATACATAAAAAAACAGCTGATTATTCATCACGTAAACAAACGTTCCGAACGAATCTATTTGAAAGGCGTTCCTATGATTGTTTTTTTTTTAAATATCTATTACCTGTTTTGTGACAATTTAATTTTTACAAATATGAAAAACATTAAAATACACACATAAAAATAAAAAACAGGGTACATTCTTAACAGCCAGTTTCAATATAGTAAAATTTAACTATTTTAACGGGTTTTGAATTTTTAATAACAGTTTTCACGTTTTAACGTAACAGGTTAACAGGTAATAACAATAGACCTTTCGTGTTGTGCGAAATTATTATCTCTGCTATACATTTATAAATAGCATCCGAAGCAACTTAGTACAGAAAGTATAAAGATCGCGCTGCATACACTAATGGCGCAACTTTGATTTTCTTGGTAGCT
This sequence comes from Callitettix versicolor, assembly GCA_022606455.1. Taxonomy (NCBI): domain Eukaryota; kingdom Metazoa; phylum Arthropoda; class Insecta; order Hemiptera; family Cercopidae; genus Callitettix; species Callitettix versicolor. The sequence continues at coordinate 26,079,740 of CM040183.1, forward strand.
TGGGAAGAGGCTTTAGATCGTGGACAAATGTTTGTATTCCAGATATAAAAAACAATTCGAACATTACAAAAAAAGTATTTTCCCGCTGAAGATAATGTCAAGTGCAACGCAATGTATTTATACTTCACGAATCATTGACAAGCTCAGCTGTTTACTCATCAGCTGTTGTGAGAAGTCATTTAATCCGGACTCACATAGATAGCCTAGTCAACTTGTGTCATAACAGATTCAGTACGAGACTAGTAGTTCAAAGAACAGTAGGCCTTGCTGTATTTCTTAGTTAATTGCCTGGCCGCCGCACCATGACAGCGCTCTGACGCTCGTAATCATCACCAATTTGACCGGTAACCGTAATATTCAGAGGAAAATGTCACTGAACCAACTTTGTTGGAAGGTTTATGCTCTTTTTCAGCAGCTATTAAAATTGTGATAGGACGGACCGTTCAGCCAGTATTACAGAAAATAGCCAACACCTACACGCTCATCGTTCAATCAGAGGTCGCCATTTTGAAATGATAATAAATGGGAAGAAATCCTACATATAAATCGTTTAGGCTTTATACAAGGTACCTTCATAACAAATTTGAAAACAATCGGTCAAAACGTTTGGCCAAACCTGCAAAATCCAAGTTTGCAACTCGTCATTGCAAATAATAGGCTTCCATCTTGAGACGGAAAACCTCTTATACATATAACTTGGGGCTTTATAAAAGATACTTTCTTACCAAATTGCAAAACCAATCGGTCAATGCAAAACCAATTGGTTTGCAAAAAAGATACCAATCGGTCAATGGTTTGGCCAATCAATGCAACGTTTGCAAATAATAGGCTTCCATCTTGAACTTTGGCTTTATAAAGATACTTTCTTTTCAAATTATCCAGGTTTGCAACGTCATTGCAAATAATAGGCTTCCATCTTGAACTTTTGGCTTTATAAAAGATACTTTCTTTTCAAATTGCAAAACCAATCGGTCAATGCGTTTGGCCAAAACGGCGTAACAAATAAACTAACAAACCAAATGCCGAACTTTGACTATTTCACTAAGACCATTTCACATTTTGATCTTAAATTATGTAATTTATTTTCAAAGACCTCGATTTCTGTCTTTCAAATCCAGTTGATTTTCGTTTTTAATTTTCTACCTTCTGCAGCACTTGATAAAGTTGTTATTAGTGTTTTGAGTTTGCATATTTCAAACTGGCAACGTTTTATTTGTAGCTTTTTCTTTATTTAAAAAAAATCTTTGTATTGTAATAGTGTTTTAGTTTTCTTTAATGTATTTTTGTTTACTGGTCGTCAACTACAAAACATGTACCCTTATCTTAAATATCACTATGAGGTGGGTTTTTTATGAAAACAATTTTAATTTTTTTTTTGGGCATTTTCCTTGAAGTTGCATTACTTTTAAATAGAGCATCTTAATTAAGATTTTTAGCGATTTTCTTAATACGTTATTGCATCTGCGATGTAATTATTTCAAAATGATTTGATATTCAGTGTATATATATATATATATATATATATTAGTTTTGCAACTGTGGTCCGATTTGATTCAAGTTTTAAAAATTCGATTTTGGTAATAGATTTTGATAATTTTGTTACCCAGATAATTCCTTCAACCACTGCAAAATTCCTTACATTTCAAACCTCAAAAACCATAGTTTTTTTTTTTTATAGCTACTATGTTATGAACATCATACTTTATTACCGTAATCAGCTTTAAAATCTTCAATTATTATCTTCAAAGCAATTTTAATGTTATTTTATGCAGATTTTAACGCTGATTATAAAGACGAAATCGGATTACCAATATCAGTACAAGATGAACGAAATTTACTGTAGTTATTTAAAAAAAAATACTTGCTTCAATTACGTCAGTTGTGTGTCGCAGGCCTAATTATTATTGTTTGTTTTGACGTAATTCTGTAAATATTGTAATTATTTCGCGTAAATTTATAAGTTTTCTATCACCGAATTTTTCAAATTACGATACAAAAGTACTTTACGATTTCGAAGTTGATAAAATAACAAGTTTTGTTTCAAAAGCTACAGAATAATTAATAATCTTATCACTTCTTTCTATATGAAACGAACTGAAAGACCATTCGGAAAAAAAATTTCTGATGTTATAAAATATTTTCAACAATACCATCGGCTAAATAAGAAATAAATATTGTAATTCGAAAAAAATATTCGATGGTGTAAGAAAGCACGCAGCTCCGATGTAGCAACACCGTTACTCCCGTACCGCAGGACCTCGAGGCCAGAGCTAATGGAACATTTCATGGTACCTCTGACATCGACAACGCGTCACAAGTTTCGGAGATCTTTGATTTGTGACAAGAAGTTTCTCCAAACATTTCTCGCATAACATAACATGAGAAGTGAAGCTCTATAGAGACCATCTATCAAAGGAGAAACTCGCCCGAGAGGGTGGCACCTGCCTTGGCCGGGAAAAGAAACAAGAAGTAAAACATAGTATCTGGAGTCAGTTCTTCACCTAAGACATCCATTTAATTAGACACGAAGTATCGAAATTGTCAATTCGATTGTAGCAAGAATCGATTGTCAATCAAGTCGACTGGTGCCTTCCATTCTCATGTCAAAATGTCCGGCCCTCTTACTGTGATATGTACACTCACTTTAAAACTAAACTAGTTCCAATTCTACTTTTGAGTTATAGCGAACTTGAGTATATCTTTATTGTTTACTGAAATATTTATTTTGTTTATTCATTGTTTCTTACTACATAATTTTCAAAGATTTATATTTATAAAACATTATTTTTTTCTTTATAAAACTATAGTTTTGTTTTGTTTTATACAATATTAATAAATAAATAAAGACGCAATAAACAGACTGAAAAATCGAATCATAACATTCTTCTCATTTTTTTGTCATATTTAGAATCGTTATTCAAGTCAGGAGAAAAGAAATTTATACTCCTCAAGTCAGGGTTTGTTTTTAGGTTTTTCTGTTTATTTACAACCGATTTTGAGATACCAGGTCGTTTTTATATTTTTAATAGTTTCCAAACTAAATTTGTGGAGGACGATTAGCGGCCCACAAATTTAGTATGGATTATTTAAGAAATAAATGTTATCAGAATCGGTTTTTCTGATTTTGAGAATATTATAATTTTAATGTTTTTGACCAAAACAAAAATCGTTGAAAAACATTTTTTTTTTTTTTTGGAAAATAAAACACGCTTTCGAGATATGTGAAAAGAAATCTGCATGTAAAATTTGATCAAAATTAGTCAGTTTTGTTTCCATCCATGTGCGGGCAAACGCGCTAGCGCTAACACACACACACACACACACACACACACACACACACACACACACACACACACACACACACACACACACACACACATTTCCGATCACACACATATTAATTTGTTCTTCTTTTGTTTGGTTATTTTTGTTTTCTTGCTTTTTTTTAAGTCGAAAAGCTCATTGAAGCTATTATCGCCTCTATAAATGTAAGTGTGAGTGTAAAGGGTTAAAGCAGTAAGTGTAGTGTTGTGTAAGTGTAAGTGTGTGTTTAGACTCGGGTGCCGCGTGGGACGTGTAAATCCTCTCAATAGGTGCAGATAGTCTGCACCCCCGCGGGTTTTCTTGCTTATATTTACAACAATATTTTGTAGAACGATAACTCTACTTCTGGTCTAGAAAATCTAAAATCAAAGAAAAACATATAATTCTCGGCAAAAAAGCACACTTTTAACATCACAAAATGGCTTTAATACCGTAAATAATTTACATTATATGAGTTATTTTTTGGTCGCACAAATTTTCAAATCTTATACACTAACTGTGCACAATTATTACCTAATAATAGCATGCGAATTAAAACCACTTAATGAAAACTGCACTCAAGCACTTAACAATCTGCAAGACTATTATCGATCTAAATTTATAGGATACGTTATAAAAATAATCGAAAATCAGTGTAGAACCATTTACAAGTTTTATAATACGTACGTTAATTAAGCATTCAGGGCGGTGGACTTACGAGACACCCTGTACGTCATTAACAAGCCGTTTAATACAAAACTTTACACCGTTACGTTTTTTTACAAACACCGTCATATAAACAATATCGAAAAAAAGATTGAAGGTTTTTAATTTCAAATAACGAAAGACGAGAAAAAAACGACGATCCAATATAGGTTGTGGAGCGTTCCAATTTACTCCGAGGGTAATTATAAGGCTGGCTAGTTATTGTGATCTATAGCTTACGACACTCCTGCTCTCTCGCGGCCGACAGCGCAAACTCATTCTACAACATAGCTACGTGTTTTTAATTTCTAATTAATGTTTTTATTTTTTGTTGTTGTTATTAATCGGGAACTTAACATATTGACTTAATTATACGTTTCAAATCAGCCATCAAACACATGCTAGTAATTACGGAACCAGATTGGGGGTGCTGTCTTACGAGAGGAGCGATCGATTCAGGTGGACCAAATTGGAAAATTTTCAAATCCAGTCGTTTTTTTTTCTCACGACTCTTTTTAATACGAAATATTTATGGGGTTATGTGCCAACTTAGACATGTGCAAAGTGTTTAACTTGGTGTAGTTTCTATAATTTGTTTTCGAATAATAGGGATTTGACAATCAGGTACAATTGAACGAAAATTTCAACAGAAATAATTTAAAATTTCAATTTATCAGCTAAAAATAAAGATACAATTTAGAATCGTTTTAAAGAGGACATGTAGGTGTTTGCGCCTGTACCGCAACATTTGTGGTAATGTATGATAAAAACGGTTGTTTTTGTTCTTGTAATCGATAATGAATTTTAAAGACATAATGTGAAGTTTGGTGTGTAGCAAATTGAGATAACTCATTGTTCGCCAGAAGACAACAATAGGCCAACGTCAACTCCGATCATTTTATTTTTTCTGAGTGTCGTGCAACTTATAAAACTAATAAAACTCCTTCTTGTCCATGTTATTAGTATTTTAACACAGACTAATTTCCAATCACCTGCCTACAATGAGAAAATTAAAATTAATTCACAAACAATACGATTATACTAACGCGTTTCAAATACGGTGTTACCATCTTCAGCTGTATGGTTGTAACCACAATAACCAAGTTATAATCCCTTTTCAGTGACGAACGGCGATGTAATTAATCCACGTTATGCTCATATGCTCAATAGGATCACCTCTAACTGGTCTGCTTATCAGTTCAGGCTTACCAACATACGAGAATCGTTTTACCACAATCGGTGTTACGGTTGCCTAACCTGTTTATCACAGATTTGCCGAACTATATTTATTTACTATTTACAACTCTTCGCTAGGCTGTTTATTAGATCAAGTTAATTACATTTTATTATCGCCCGATCTAAGAACGCAGTTAATACAAAGTACCGAGTGAGTGCAGTGTATGTCTGAAGCTCAGTGAACGCTACGTTCGCTAACTCCCCGCCCCTCCCACCTCTCCGCTCAGAGGACCTTCAGAGTCGCACGATCCTGCTATAAATTACCGGGGAAATTGAACCATTGGTAATATATATTTTTTAAAGAGGTGATCAAATAAAAAATAATAATAGACTTGGAGACCCCTTAGCGCGATCCATAATAGGTGATGAGACGTGTCCCGCGGTGAAACGATGGTTTAGAATTCAGTGAAATTGAAATATTAGAGAAAGTATTAAAATATTACGTTGTTAGTTAGACGTAGTGGATTATTTGAACGCGTTACGCATTGGTGGGTATTTTTGCGATTTTATTAAATCCGAGTGTAACATTATTAGAGTATATTATTCACTAAAATGTTTCTTATTATAGTGTTACGTAAATGCATGTACATGCAAATTTATTTTAAAAATTTTAATGAACTGCCTTTTACTAGGAAATACCATTCAAAAGAATAAAGAAAGCTATAATTCGTCTTTCTCTTTTTATATTTTTCTTCGTATTCTTCTTCTTCTCCTTCCTTCTCTACTTCTTCTTCTTTTTTCTTCATCTGCTCTTCATTTTCTTCTCCTCTCTCCCATTTCTCTTCTCTCCTGTTCTACTACTACAACTACTATAAAGGCCAATATTTCATCATCTTATTCTTCCTCTTATTCCTCTTCATCATCTTCTTTCTCTTATTCTTCTTCCTCTTTTCTTCTTCTTCTTCTTCCTCCTCCTTTTCTTCTACTTCCTCCTACTCTTCTTCTATTACTACTCCTTCTGCTATTACTACTACTACTACTTATTCTTTTCTAACTTCTTCTTTTTCTTATTATTGTTCTTCTTCTCCTTTTCTTCTTCTTCTTCTTCTTTATTACTTCTTCTTCTTACTTCTCCTATTCTTTCTTCTTCTTCTTCTACTACTACTAATAGACTACTATTTCTTTTTCTTCTTGTTGTTCTTTTTCTGCTTCGAGAACACCTAAATGTCTGATAATTGCAAAGGATGAATTATTATGTTGATACGAGGCATCGCCCTCTTCTCTGTGAACTATACAGCGTTTATTTTTACCTTATGCAGGAAGCTAACTTAACCCTCCACACTTTATCCGGGCTTGGGACCGGCAGTGACCGCAACAGAATTAAATCCACTTGTCAGTCACAGGCGGTGTTAAACTTTCTTGTTTTTGAATAAAACTAACTGCGGCAAATAAACAATGAGAAAATGTGTTTCGTAAATTGAATGCATCATTTGTATAGCCAGCACATTTTATTAACGAAATTGATTATTTTGCTTTTGAACAAATCAGATGTTTTCAAGTTTTATTAGTAGCTGATAACCTAATATAATGCATTTGATTAAATTTAAAATCTTCTCGTCAGAGTGAGCTGTAATACACAAAAACATATTTTCGTATCCAGTTTATACACTATAAACTATTACATAATATCTATTAGATTCCATACAATAAAACGCTTAGTGTACTATTATTAATTAGCTAATTCCCACAATAAAATGTGCCATAGAAGCTACCATAATGGTAAAATGCAAATTCTGGGATTTTTACTTTAAACTTTAATTAGAAATAGCCGTCTCGGTGGTCAAGTGGATAGCGTACTGACTGGGCTTTCACCCCGAGGGCCCTGGTTCGATTCCCGGCCAGGGCTTGGCATTTTCATATGCTATAAATCATCCCATCGTCTGCATTAGCCCAAGTGTGCACAATAGTCGGACGTTAAACACACAAAAACAAAATACAAAAAAAAATTAGAAATTAAATATTTCGTTACCCTAAAATATGTTCACAACCATTCGAAATGCAGCGGTACAATAGATATAAAGGAGCAATTTATTCAAATTTAAAAGCATTTAAAACCTGTGAATGTGGAGTTTGTAATAGTCGAACAGCTTTTACTGGGTAAAAAAGTGAACCATTTTACAATGTTTACCTGATGTAAGTAAACGTTTCGAAATCAGCTTCTATCACAGCGAGACAACTGAGTGTTTAGATTAATTTACAATTTCCAGTGAACAATGGCAAAAAAAGCTAAAAACTATTTCAATATGGAAAATAATTCCGTACTCATTTTAAATGTAAATAATTTTAATAAGCTTATTAACAATCTACTGTCGGCTTATTGTGTTCAACTACAGCGAACAATATCTTAATAAAATATCTTGAAAAAGGCATTTCGTATCTGGAGGTAAGAACGTGGAAAATTTGTTACATTGAATATGAAGGCATGTCGTAAAACTTAATGATACAGCGAAAGAGTTGAGTGCGCCGATATGACGATACATTAGCGTGACGTTGGCAGACTGTGCAACACATTAAATAATAATAATACGCTATACGAAATAACTAGGCGTAAAATAATTTGTACGAACGTTGCATTCTGCGAATAACCTGATGTAGTTAAAATTCCTGCATTTACACTTTGAGCAGTAGAGTAATTGTGGCACGCAGATGTATCGCTAATGTTATAATAGCGGATCCAACAATATTTGTTTTTTATTTTACATTTTTCTGAGAGTTTATATCTCCATTTAAACCTATAACTATAGAGACAAAAGTATTAATGTTTGTTCGGAATAGAAACATAAACTACTGCCTGGATTGTCTTGAAATTTTTCTCACACATTTTTCAGAGTGAATTAGGTTTTTTCGCAATTCCAGTCGTCAAATTTATGTAATAATTGCTCAATTATGCAATGCAAGTGTTGAAGTTTACAATGCCACTGTTGTACACAAAACAGATCATTAGATTATATTTTGCTTATTAAATTTAACACGACCTTCATATTTTCCATTATTAAAATACGTAAGCGAAGCACGATTGTACAACTCAACATTTAGGTTAAATTAGTATTTGAAGTTTTAAAATTAAATTGGAAATAAGATTATTCAAGCATTCAGTACACAGTTAAACTGAAATATCCCTAAAAACACCTAAACAATAATAAAAGTATAAATGTCCCATGTGCGTTTTTGTTACGACAATAAAGACAAGAATTGGTTCCGTCGAGGTCATTTTTCTTCCGCTCAGTTGGCAACAGTCGCTTGTAGTTTATGTTACCATAATACAATCTGTTTAATATACAATGTCCCATGACAGATTTTTGTTTGTTTTCAAAGAGTTTATTCAGGAGATATAAACGTGTGGATAGGAAAGATGTACACTGTTAAAGATTTATCGCGTAATAATATAGAAAACTTGGCTAACCTGAATACTGTGTAAATCATTTATATTATTTTTGCAACGCGATATAATATTAGATTTATGGTTTATATTTATTTAATTTTTTCAGTTCAGGTTGAAAAAAATGTTTTGATTTTATGAATTTAATAGTTTTTGAATAGTATAAGTAAATACAAAAAAAATATGTCTACCGTCTGTACACATAGCTGAAGACTCATCAACCAATTTTAATGAAAATTAGTAAGGTTTAATTAGGCTATATATCGACTGATTTTATAAAAAAACTTTTGGTAAAAATATTGAATCCAGACAATTTTCAAAATATAACAAATTTGATCAAACATAGTTCACGCTACTGTAATTCTTGATTTCCAAAGGATTAAGTTCAGCACTTTCAGAAAAATTTATTAAATGCTTTTTAAAATTTTAATCATAAAGGAAGATTCGTATTTTAAGTAAGTAAGATCTAAGAGAAATTTTTAATAAAAAATCTATACGGTTTGGTGATAAATTAAAAAAAAAAAAAAATAAACCCTGACCGACGAGCCAAGTTGTATTGTTTTTCGATTTACTATCGAACAACAATTTCATTTACTTAAAACTTTATACAATTATTTCAGTCATGAATCTTCATATATGGTTGAAATTTCAGCAAAATCAGATGAAGCGTTTTTGTCCGATTTTCTGATTTGTTTGTCGATAGCTACCAAATCGTTTTTTCACGGAAATATAATTGAAAGTAGAAAAGTTTGTGTGATATTGTGCAATGCGTTTCTTTAAGACTCAGTTTACTGTAAGTCTATCCAATGTTTACGAAAAATAAACTTGATAAAATAAGGGAATATCGCCGATAATTTTCTCTGTAAATTAAGCGTGCGAGAAAGTAAAACCAGTAAAAAATTGAAACCATTAAACTAGAAATAAATTTAATTAGGCAACGAACAAGTTGAAACGTGTAGACTAATTGGCGCATCAAACTAGGCCTATTTATAGAGCATGCTACACATAATGTTGTTCTATGGAAAGTAGAAAGTAATTAACCATAGATTTAGCGTTACATAGAACAGAAACTTTGAAAAAAGTAGACCATAACACGTCAAATTGATTGTGATTTACGAGTTGCATTCGTTGAAGCTGCAAAAAGAAAAGTACTATTGTATTATGTAAAATATAATGAAAATACTCAACATGTTATAATAATCTAGACTCCGTTATAAAACTGATACAATTAATTATAAAAATATATTATGCACATTACAATAACTTTCCTACTGTCAATTATTATTAAAAAACATTTTTAATCGGTTTTATTCTGAAAATCAGAGTTTACAAAAACTTTTGTTCCATTAAACATTTTTTTAAATCTTTCAGTTTTTCCAATAAAAAAGGCCATACAAACATTATTTTTAAAAGTTTTAAAAATGATTCCGAGATATTTGCAAACCAGGCCTTCGATGTAACATCAAAGTCTACCGACCAGTAAAATCTGATTCACCTGTCTTCACAAATAAGTAATAGCTTTTAAAATCTTATTAAAGGGTGAATTTTAAATTGGTTTTTATAGAAGAGGTGAATTACTAACAGATGCAAATCACTTGTGTTGAAGTTACCAACCAGAATTCCTTGCACGCCTAAGTGCAGTAGTTTAGGTCTGATTGTTCTAACGCTCGCAGCTTGACGGACAAACCGTTATTAACGTGTTTCCATTGGTAAATGAGTATTGTAGCGGCCATCGTGGTACGAACCAGATAATGGGCTTGAAATAAGAATATTTTCTTACCTTTAGAACTTTTTAAACTGTCATTAAAATAATATATAGTTTTATCAATTTAATGTTTGTGTTTTAACAATTTAACCTTCGCAATTTTGGTCCGATTTGACCCGAAAATTGATTTGCGTAATATTTTGGGCAAATTTGTTATTCAGAAAAATCCATTTAAGGATTCAAAAGCAAAACAAAATAATCACTTTTTCTCTTCTCTGAAATTCCGATATCAGTGCTGTTAAAACCAGCTGTGAGGTTTATAAACGAATTTGTATTAAGAATTTCTTGAACGTTAAAATGAGCACAGATCCTGATTTCTAGATTACTTTTAAGAAAACGTTAAAATTGTTTATGCTTGCGATAATATCCTTATGTTTATAATTTCGGCTCGACTCAATTTAAACTTGGTACAAATATCGTAGACAAGTTCTTTACGACAAACCGTTAGAAAACGGTCATTAAAAATCTTTAAGAAGAATTATATTTTTGTAAATCCTACACATTTTTGAAAATATGATTTCAGTATAGTAACCACAGAATTAACTTTTGCATAAGTTAGCATTTTAAGTATTAAAAATCAATAAAAGTTAAAAAAGAATTTGAGGCCGGTCAGTGTTCATTTTCGTATTTCAAATATAATTGTGCTTTTCAAAATTCGCTTCCATCACGTCAGCCAGACACGATTATCCGAATCACAAACAAACCCATATTTTGTTCTTTAGAATATAACTAAGCTTCAAGCATCTGCCATCCCCATTGTACCTCTTCAGTTTTGTACCCGTACTTAAAAACGATCCCCCTCGATGTCAACCCAACAGTGGCTTTAACAGGCCGTAAAATAAAATACGTCATCCGTTATAAAATTAAAACAAGCAGAACTAATTTGCCGAGTGAAATCAAAATGGAGGCGAATCTTTTCGTAAGATCCCATCGATTAAACTCAAGTGGGCGAGAGAATGTACACATGTAAAGTTTATCAGTTGGATCTGGTCATAAAGAAATGCTGGTGTTTTAGTCTAGGGACAGATGTTGGATACATTCTCTTTAGTAATTATTAACATAATTTTTTCTTGACTAAAACATTGTATTGGCTGCTGTAACGACATTCATTAAAGTATTAGTTTTGCGGATTGAATGTAATTTTTTGCAATTACGGAAATCTTTAAGTTTTAATATTTTTAAATTTTAAATAATTGAATGCTCATGTTGTCTGGAATGCTTAACATATTTAATAACAGCTGATTTAAGGATTTCAAACCAGATATTAATGAAAGAAACTAAATTATTAGTGAATTTCCGTTGTAAAATATAACACTTTTTTTGAGAGGGTTGTGTGCGTGTGTGTGTTGCATTTTGACTCAAACTTGGCACAAAATCTATTATGGCAATAGCTCGGACAAGTTCTTTAAACAATAAAATTCATTCAACAATTTCAAAATGGCAGCTATTTAAAATCTTTAAACTCTTAACCTCGTCTAAAATTATCTTGAAGATCTGATTTCAGCATCGTAATCAGCGGTAAAAACTGCATAATTAGCATTTTAAAAAATCCGTTGAAATTATGAAAAATTTTTACGGCTGTCAGGGTTTGTTTTCGAATTTCACAATGTAATTTTAAAGTTAAAAATATTAACGTACGTAGATTTTAATTCTGATTTTTATGGTCAGAATTTCAAAAAGGGTAAAATAAAAAAAATAGTCCTATTTTTAGAAATTGGCTTCTATCACGTTAGCGAGACGGTTGCGTGCGCGATAAATTTATAATTAAATTTGGCCTATCTATATAGTAAAAATGTTTTAGGCCTATATAGTTTTGATCTAAAAAAAATCAAAAAAACAATAAGTAGTAGAATATTTGTAAAAAATATGTTTCTTAAAATATTATTTAATGTATTTAACAAACATTAATCTACTGAACAGCTGTTGCGTTTATTAAAGTACATATTTCAGTCCGGAAGTAATTATTATTACCTATGGAAGTCATAAACTAAAAGGATTTATAATCATTATTTTCTATTGCATATAATTAAACAGTAATTACCGTCAAATTTACGAGCTTACTTCACTTGTATTAATACAAAAAGAGTATAAAAACTATACACTATTAATATGTATAAACCTAGCGGGAATATAAATCACGTATATTACGGAAATATTTGGCGAAAATAAACTATTAACGACTTTACAATTAAAAATATACAACTTAACTAGATACACAGCGTCTACAATGTTAGACCTCTATTCTTTGCTATACACTTTGATTTTTATAATTAATAGTGGAATATGGTTTATGTTGCTAAAGAAATCTACAAGGATTTTCATAATTATAACACAAAAGTTCTAAATGTTATTACGCAAATAGGTTAAAACTATACGAGAAACTTTATGCTCTAACAAATTTATAAACTTTTAGAAGTGTAAAAATTGCAATTTTTAAAAAACACATTTTATTTTGAAATATTCAGTGAGCGAGTTTTTCTTCATATTTTATAATTTTTAATAATTCAAGTTTATAAAGAGTTCTTTGTACTTACTGTTTCGTTTATTTTAAAGTTATATTTTTTCGTTTGTTGTTGTGTATTTCATATTTTTATAATATATTTATCAATTACTAGACTCCGTAATGCAGCTATAAAAACTAAATTTAATAATTACCAAACCTATTATTAAAACAATTGCAATAATAAATGTAATTATTTGTATTTTCGTAGTTTTAGCTTAATACCCGCTCTTCGAAACGGCTTAACAATGTGGGAATCAAGTTTAACCATGCAGCCTATCGTTAATGTCAATAAAACATTTTGAGATTTCGTTAAATCGAAAAAACAATGCCAAAAATTATCTGTGAATACCGCAGATCGTTTAATAACACAGTAATTCACGCAGACAATATACTAGGCGCATTACAATGACTAATGCAAATATTAAACTACTTTAATTGACCACTGAACTTGAAAAAAACCTTATCCAGTATCTTAATTGCGTGCATGCAGAATTTTATAATCATCCGCGCACTCGATTAAATATGTATTCCCGATAAACATTTTTTATTTTATAGATTAATTACAAAAAACAATTAAATAATATTATTATTGAATCTAGAAAAAACTATTTGAATTGAACCTTAAACTCAAAACACCATATAAAATAATTCAATATAATTATTAAAACTTTTCCGAATTGAACACAATTAATTACAATAATCACGTCAGTTTTTTTGTATCATAAATATTTTAATATTAAAATTTAAAATATAATTAATAATTATTTATTTTTTGTTAATTTTAAAAAGGATCATAAACTCGTTGAAATAGTACAATCGAAGAAATATCTGTACTTTGAAATCAGCTGTTAGAGGAAAGTCGTTTTATATTCTTCTTTTCTGCTAGGATTATTATCACTATGTTCAGTATAATGATCTGCCTTCCCTAGCTTCGTCAATTCTACTTTCGTCGACGATTTTCGGAGAACCTCCATCTTCAAAAACTACATCTCTACTCATATATGAGTATAGATATATATAGATTTTGAAGATGGAGGTTCTCCGAAACGCGTCAACGAAAGTAGAATTGGCGAAGCTAGGGAGGGCAGATCATTATACTGAACACAGTGTTAGAGGAAATATTACGTCCACTCCGCATCACTACAGTGTAACTATTTTCGTTTCATTTGACCTTATGTTTTCTTATTTACAAAGTCAGTTTTCACGTTTGTAAAGTAGTAAATTTAAGCGGAATATTTTAAGTTGAACAAGCAATTCATATTTTGTAAATACGATTAACAAGTTTTGTAACACTTAAGATTGATTCAATAGTACTTTTTATCCTGTTTGTAAATAAACTTATTTTAAAAAAAAAATTTCAGTCGTACTAAGACAATGATTACATTTTAATTAGAACGGACCGAGCTGGGTCCTGGCCCGGTGGGTGGGTCGGAGTAAGATTCTCAAGGATATCGGTTACTTGGCCAGCTCGGGTAAGGACGAGACTTTTTGTCTTCGCATTGTTGACATTCCATCCTTGCTTACTAACATGTCGCGAGAGGATCGTTAACATTCATAAACTGTCTCCTTTTTTCCTTAGAAATTCGGAAATGCCGAGTTTTATAATATTTTATCCTGTCAGGACGACCGTCCGACGTTTTATTAAATATTATGTGAGCGCTGTTTTCTTAGGTCCTTAATTTTCCTTGACAATGAAATAACTTTGCCGAAACGTTGCGCCTTTGAGTCTTTTATTGTCGTTTCGGTTTAGTGGTGGACAAGCATTTGTAAAATTTAAATTTGCCCGATAAAACGGCTATTTATTTGTTCCTCTAAATACAATGTATTTTTTGTTTTGTTTTTGTTTGCTTTTGTGTTTCAAAAACCACTTTCATTTATCTATTGGTAAATAGATATTGATAATTGGTAAATTGATATTGATATTGGTAAATAGATATCTATTGGTAATTGACAATATTAGAAGCTGAAATAAGCCGAGGTAAACAAACAAAACAAAAATATTTAACCGTTTAGTGCCAGAAATGTGATACTTTTTTATAAACCAGTAATACGAATATCACTATGAAACTGCTAATATTTATATGACATTAACTTCCAGTTTTATGCAATAATAATTCTGTAAAAACCACGTTTTACAAAATATTTAAAACAATTTCATTTTAAATTAAATTAATAATAAATAATCTTCGCAATCAGCTGTTTTTTTAAATGAAAACGAATTTTGAAAAAAATTTAACAAATACATTTAACAATTTAAGGTGATTAACAAAAATTTAACAATCACCTTAAAACAATATTCATCTTTAACAAATACAATAATTTTTGTTTATTTTAAGGCAAAAAGGCGGAAAAGGCTATTACCGCTTCCCTAAATGTAAGTGCGAGTGTAACGTGTTGAAGTCGTAAGTGTAGTGTTGCAAGTGTAAGTGTATGACTCGAGTACCGCGAGGGACGTCTAAATTATCTCAATAGATGCAGCTAGTCTGCACCCCCAGCGGGGACAATAAATTCAGCATGAATAGTGAATGAAAGTAGAGTATACTAACGATAGCACAACTATAGGCCTACTTTACACTATTTTGGAATATGTGGCTTAAATCAGCGTTATCATTTACCATAATCAACATTAAAAATCTGTACATTAGCATTTTAAACTGCCAAAATACACTGAAAATTTACATTTACATAAATATTAACAGCTGATTCTATACGGAAATCATTTTTCAAAATAGTGTAAAAAATTATATTTTTAAGGATTTTAAATGACCGCCATTTTGAAACTGTTGAACGGATTTTACTGGGTATGAAACTGGTCCATATTACCAAAATCGATTTTTGTTCTATGTTTTAATGAAATTTAACCAATTTTGGAAATACTAGAGCGCTAAAACACATAAACGTTTTCCATCTTTATTTTTTTTTAACGACGATATTTTATGCCGATTAGATTAATGAGTTCAGCATTAACGGAAAGGTTAAACTTTGTAGCAGTAACTGCAGTCTCGAACCTACGACTTTAAGTGCGCAGTTCAGTGACGCAGATGTCGACCACGTCGGTCATATAATCTAAATGTATTAACGATTCCTAAAATAATGTTTAGAGATCAGGATCGACGCTCATTTCATCTTAACGGGTCTGGATCTTACCATGTTGGCCGCCAATAGCTTATTTTGTACTAAAAATTGCTAATAATTACTGAATTGTAAAAGAAGCCGAATAATTACGAAAGATTTTCCAAAAAGTATTATTTAAATAACAACACCACTTTGCAGACTTTCAAGTAGACATAGTTATACAATTTGGTGAGAAATTAAAAAAAAACTTCAACAATTAAAACAAACTTTACAGCTGGTGGCCAATATCCTGTCTGCAAGTTCTTCAGCGGCAGCATCTTCCTTAAACACCTTACAGTCCCTAACTTCACATTGTGCTCCCGTCATAACAAAACTTTTGTGTCCGATTTGAAATTGTAAAATTATTGATTTGAAAAACGTTTCCATTGTATTTTCTACATTTGTATTTTAATTTGACACAGCCACAATGATCTTGTGCTCGCACTAGTTATACAGGATGATTCGAAAAACGTGATCTAATCATAGGGTGTACACAATATCACGTAGACCACTCTAAACATATGCTTCGCACTCAATTTTCGGAACGCCTTCGAATAAAGGAGGCATCGTCAACAATAGACCTAACCTTGCTCAACAATAGAAACATTTAATGACAATTAATTTCGTTTAACCGTGTAAGTTTTATATACAGTCTGGGTTTAAAATTAGCAATTATATTGTCTGGTATTTGACGGGTTGGCAAACATGGTAGTCTACCAGTGACTGGTATCTTTTCAATATTGAAAACATTGTTCAAAGAGCAGACTTTTAAAATCATAGTTGCAATGACTTGACAACAGCAAATTTTCAACAAAATTTTTTTTATTTTACTTTTTTTTAAATCTGATTTCACCGTTATAATAACAAATAAACATTACATGTAAGCGTTAAGTATTTAAAATTTTCAAAAATAATATTTGATATAATAAAAGAACCCTGACCTCTTCCGAATATTAATCAGAATTTTAAAACTTAAAATACTAATTTATGCGTTGTATGCTATGATAAAATCAGATAATAAAATTATTTTACGGTGAATTAAATTACATGTGATGTTCTTTAGTTGTGTTAATCCAGAAAATTAGAAATAAATCACCTTAATCAAGGAATATATATTAAAAGGAAAGGACAGTAGGTGAAACCTTACAGACTGTAACGAGTTTCTGATTAAGTCATCTAAGAAACTGCGCAAAATTATTTTCACCAATTAATTGATTAATATAAAACCATCCGTTGATTTGCAATTTTAGTAAATGGTAAAAAGTAATAAGAGTTTAGATAATGGTAGGCCACGAAGAAGACAAAAAAGCAATATTCTGGCTTAGTCTGCGCTGTTGCAAAAAAGGATATTGCAGAAGGGATTCTTACACAAGTTGCTGAACCTCGGCGAGCACCAGAGCGGAACTTGCGCAAACGTCGGTTGTTGGAAGTGCTGGAACTCCGGTGAGCGCCTACAAAACATCGGATGGGAAACAGAACTGTCGAATGTAAATATTTTTTACCAACAAAATTCATTGGAAGAGAATTGAGAGAACTCAGTGTCTTGACCATTTGATAGGCTGTAACACAACTGAAGAAGTTGTTAATGTTTGATCGGACAATGCCGTCATTTGTGTACAAGAATTCTGTGTCAACAATGAGAGTATTGCTCAACTCTCCACTCGAGTGCTTACCTTAAAACCTAAAACTAGAACATAAATGCTTTCTCAAAACCGGTTTCAAAGTTTTTGATCAACGTTTATTGAAAAAGTAATCCAAATATGTATGCAAGTAAAACACATGAGTTGCTATATTCTCGAAAAATCGCGTCCAAGAGATTTCGAAAAATTAAAACAAATTTTGAGGAATTGGTTCATTAAATTTTGCTATAGTATTGTTAGTTTATGATTTATATATAATTTATGAAGACTAAGGTGAGTGTAAAAAGTTTAAATAAAATAACATTACGGATTATGAATAAATCGAAAAAATTGTTGTCGGTTTTATTTTAATTTTTTCAACTATCGAAGGTTAACAATCTTTTGTTTCATCTATATTCGTTGGACCGATTTTGAGAGCCATTTTTATGTGAAAATAATTGAATGTGTGAAAGTTTCCGCAATATTTATTATCGCTCATTTTGCTGCAGCACTGCAGTACGATTTCATTATGCAGGTACTCCAAAACGCGTCAACAAACAATCGCGGCACGCAGCTGTCACGCAGACGTGATGGAAGCGGATTTTAAAATTCTTTTTTACTTTTTTATAAAACTCTAATTTCACCGTATAAACAGCATTAAAATCTGCATACATAAAACTATCAAATTGAATTGAAAATACGAAAATAAAGTATGACAGTAGTCAAAATAAAATTTCTTAATTTCAACGGATTTTGAAAAATCAAATTGCTAATTTACGCAGTTTTTAACGCTGATTGCAAAAATGAAATCAGATTTTAAATAGCCACCGTTTTGAAACTCTTGAGCGAATTTCTCAGTTAACGATTGTGTCCAATATATTACTAAAAAAGATTTTGGGGGGAGGGAAATTTGAATCAAATCGGACTACTCTACTTCTCTCTCTCCCTCCCTCTCTCTCTCTCTCTCTCTCTCTCTCTCTCTCTCTCTCTCTCTCTCTGTGTAGTGTATATATATATATATATATATATATATATATATATATATATATATATATATATATATATCAGTATATATATATATATATATATATATATATATATATATATATATATATAAGATCAGTAGCCGCCTCGGTGGCCTAGTTGATAGCGTACTGGGCTTTCACCCCGAGGACCCAAATTCGATTCCCGGCTTGGCATTTTCATACGCTATAAATCATCCCATCGTCTGCATTAGCCCAAGTGTGCACAATAGTCGGACATTAAAAAAAAAAAAAAAAAAGATCATTAAAGACGTTTATTTTGAATTTCTGGTTCTCGGTCTTACCATGATGGCTGCTCCAAGCTCATGAAAATTCGCTAAAAATTGACAAAGCTAGTAAAGGCAGATAAGTGTGCTGAATAAAGCTATAGCATTCCCAGCAGAAATAAAGAATATTACATTAATAATTATTATCTTTACTGCAATGGGTAATTATACGTATACCCATACTTATACAGTATACCCATACCACACAGTATATAATTAATTATAATATACTGTTGGTTTCGATTGAAAATTACAAAATGATTACAATGAACTGCTTAGTTACGTTCATAAGCAAATAAAATTGATAATAACATACTCTTTTTATTACATCAATCAATGTTAATAACCTCATTTATACTATAATGTAATGAATAGCCTAACCGTACACAGCGGATGATAACCACTATAAAAAAACTAAATAATTACTTCAAATTTTATGTGCTTTACGTGTGATGCGTGTGGTAATTTTCAAAGGAAAGCTTAATGAGGTCGCACACATAAAACTGCGGAAAAAATAAAAATTAATAACTTTAATTTAAAGTCATTAAAACTTAATTTATGCTAAAATAGTCTGCGTTTACTAACTTTATTAGTAATCTATGAAGATTTGTTTGCATTTTATGGTTTACCCTGTTATTCTGACAATGTGACAGTCTCGAAGTTCACAAATAACACGAGACTTTGATGTATTACGAGAGGTCGAAAACAATTATGGCTTCTGATTTGGAAATGATCTGAAGGGAAAAACTATTTCCTAAGATTTCGATTCAAGATAAATGAATGATTTTTTTTTACTTCATAAAGCCACTTGTGTAGCAAATTAACTCAGCATCAGATATTGTTTAAGCAAATAATTCAGTCTGAAGTTAGGCCTATTAGCGGATTTCTATCGGGAAATGAGCTATTGGATTGGCCATCATGGTAAAACCTAGACCCGAGACTTTTTAATTGTGAAATTTTTGGAGTGTTTGCGTGCGCGCGTGTTCGCATGTTTTAGCACGCTCACGTTCGCAATTTTAGTACGATTTGGTTCAAACTTTGCACACCTTTTGGTGATAGTTTGAACAAGTTTGTTGAACAACAGAATTCGTTCAACAGTGTTTCAATGGCGTCTACGTCCGTTTTCAAAATTTCAAATTTCTCCATCGTAATCAGCTTTACAAAATGGCAAAATTACCATTCTGAGTTTCCATAATTTCAAAATAAATTAAATTTGACGGCGGTCAGGTTTCATTTTCGTACTTTCAACGCAATTTCAATGATTAAAACTCTCGTATATGCAGACATTAATGCTGTTTATTATGGTGAAATCAGTGTTTAAAGTAAGGTTATTTAACATTCGTAAAATATATTTTATACGATGAGTTTAAACATACAAATTATAATTCTTTTTATATTCTTCTTCTTTTCTGCTAGGTCACTATGTTCAGTATAATAATTTGCCTTTCCTACCTTCGTCAATTCTTCTTTCGTTGACGCGTTTCGGAGAACCTACATCTTCAAAAACTATTTCTATACTCTTTTTTGTGTATAGAAATAGTTTTTTTGTGTAAAGTATAGAAATAGTTTTTGAAGATGGAGGTTCTCCGAAACGCGTCAAAAAAGAAGAATTGACGAAGCTAGGGAAAGCAGATTATTATACTGAACATAGATACAAATTATAAGTTTACCTTTTCATTATACCAAACATAATGAATAATAATCTAAAAAGTAATAACGTTATATTACATAAACGAATATTTTAATAAGTAAAACTAGCATTTTACAAAAAGAAAAGTACCCTGTCAGGATTTGTTCCGTATTTTCAAATAAAATTTATCTGTTCAAAGTGATCATTCATGCAAATCATGCTGAATTGAAAGCAGCTTTTAAAATTGTAAGACAAAAAAAGTAATGAAATTTTTAAAATGTTGAATGACTGTTATTTTAAAATTTGTAAACGGGTTTTGTTGGGTTAAAATTTTGTCCTGCCGTGCCGAATTAAAATCAAATCGGACAGAAAGTGCGAACACCAGAATGTTAAAACATTTTTAAAAAGTATTCTAGAGGTCAGGATTCCAATGTTTTAACGTCCTACTATTGTGATTGGGCTAATGCGCGATAGATGATTTATAATGAAAATTCTCCCTAGCCGGGAATCGAACCCGGGTCCTCGGGGTGAAAGCCTAGTACGCTATCAACTATGCTCTCCGGTCTTACTATAATGGCTCATGGGTTTAGTAGCTCGTTTTGCAGTGGAAATTTAGTGGATAGCGTAATTTTACCCCGAGGACCCGGGTCAATTTTCTTCATAAAATCATCCCACCGTCTGCAAGCCCACCTTTGCACAATAGTCGGCAAAAAAAAAAAAAAAAAAAAAAAAAAAAAAAGCAGTGGAAATTTATTAATAATCAAATATTGAAACCTTTTGGCAAAATATAATAAGATTACTAAAAAGAATTAGGAAATTATTAAAATAATTTTAATTTTTTAGGCGTTGGATAGTTTCTTAACGGACAGTTACGCCATCTTTGTTCAATTATTACTTCGTAACACAAGTTTTCTTTTACGAATGGAAAATATCTTCAATAGTTATTTTCCCGTAAATTTCGTTAAAAAGGACATATTATGGTAATCGCAAAAAATCTATATTAAAATTTATATCGATAACAAAATATTGTAGGTTATGTTCTAGGTTTCTGAGAGAGTTTTACTAATGTTTGCCGTTTCTTGTGTTACAGTCGCTACAATCAGCTGCTCGGCGTGCCGGTACAAGTTGTGCCAACTGTAAAACGACCACTACGACCCTCTGGCGACGCAATCAGAACGGCGAACCTGTCTGCAACGCTTGTGGCCTCTACTTCAAACTTCATAATGTAAGTTCTAATAGTCAAATTATGTTTACTGTTTATGCCAGTTAGACTAACCAAGACGTGCGATCAATGTAAACACAACTGTAGTAACTAGATTCGAACCTATATACAGGTCCGAATTCTTGCAAACTGTACGCTGTCTACCGTGCAGGGTCCTTAAAGTGATTGCCGATACTAAATTCTAGATCACTTTTAAAATGTGTGTGTGTGTGTGTGTGTGTGTGTGTGTGTGTGTGTGTGTGTGTGTTAGCACTCTAATGTTCGCAATTTTGATCCTTTTTGATTCAAATTTAGAAAGAAATAGGATTTTCGCAATAGCCTGAACGAGTTCGTTACCCAGAAAGATTAAACGATTCATAATGGCGGTCATTCTAAAAATCACATTTCACCATTGTAAGTAGTGTCACTGAATACAAACGTACAAGAATTGTAATTGTTACGAGAGATATGCGAGCACTCGCTGCTGCTGCTGCTGGCATCTTGCGGCAAAGTGTTCATTTACAGTTAAATAGATAATAGATACTGTATATTTTTTGAAACATCCTCACCATTGTCCTCGCAGGTTGCAGCGTTCGTAGCGGCAAACAGTCCAATTACTTAGAATTTAGCCTCTGATACCGATCATGCTTTTTATAGTGATGCTGTACGTCTAGTCCGCTTATGGTAAAGTCTGCATAAATTTACCTTTTAAATTTTCAAATTTAACAAAAAAATGTGTGCAGATTTTAATACTTTTTACGAAGTTTAAAGAACATACAGAAGTTCTTGTGATAATATTAGTTTGGAGATTCGCTTCATCACGTTACGCGAGACAGCTGCGCGTCGCGACTATTTATACAATGGCTGCAATTCCTTACATTTCTCGGCTCCAAAACCGTCTCCAAAAATTAATTAAACAACACTGAAATCCATTTGATAATTTACGATCTTGATTAGCCCGAAATCTGCTAAATATAGTCGAGCGAGCTGGCAGCCGTTTGGGCAATCACTGCTAACATCTTACAGAAGCTAAAACATCTGATTATCTCATCAAGAGTATCTCAACAAGCTTGTACTCAGTCCTTTGTAAGATGTGGCCACACAAGCTTGGCTCTATCAAAGACTTGCATTGTCCTCTAACGACGCGACTATGTCCGTCCGTCTGTCTACTGGTACGATTCATTACCTCCCCCTCCACTCGCTTCGTTCCCCTCCATTTCCCCCTCCACTATTCTTAATTTATTTTAATTAGTTGAGACAGTTTTTTTGTGTTGACATGCAGACATTATTTATATAGGTTTAACGGTGAATCTTGGTCTTGATGGGATTTTAAATTTAAGTTAGTGCAAATAATATTTGTGCAAGTTTTTACTGTAATTAGTTTAGTTTACAAAAACAGGTTTTTTAAAAATAGTTTCTTTGTGGTAGTTTAACGTTTTAAACTATAACAGTTTAATTAATGAAGACGGATGTTTAATGAAACGTGAGGAAGGACCTTCGTTAATAACTGGACTTGAACTTGCGCACAGATCCGAGTTGTAGCGAACTGTCCACTAAACTAAAGACTGCGCTACTTTTTCATTTATTGCTTTCATTTTTTTTCTTATAAAATGGATTATAATGCATGCTTAGAAAATAGAGCTTGAGATTTTGAAGTTTCAAGTCCTCTGATTTCGAAAAGTGATTTTAAAAATGTTTCATCAGCGCTTGCTTTCATCGCTGAAGGTTAAACTTTAATTGTTTTTCGAAGCCCTTTTTGATTAAAAAAACTGTTGATTTCTTCAAAAAGGTTTTTATAAATTTTTAATTAAAAGTAGTCCATATTGTACTTAAAACAGAAAGTATGGGTGAAATATCGCTCGCAAAACCGTTTT
The DNA here is from genome assembly GCA_022606455.1 of Callitettix versicolor. Taxonomy (NCBI): domain Eukaryota; kingdom Metazoa; phylum Arthropoda; class Insecta; order Hemiptera; family Cercopidae; genus Callitettix; species Callitettix versicolor. The sequence goes on from CM040183.1 coordinate 26,103,378, forward strand.
TTAAGCTATGAATGAAAATCCGAATTATGGAACCGAAAAATCGGTTCGTTTAATTTTCTACAGACTCATAGCCTAACTCATTTATCAAACTTCATAAACGACAAATATTTATAACTATATAACCGGATTATTTTAAGGAAGTAATTATTGAACGCGTAAAAGTTTGTGTAGTGTTTTTCACTGTTTTTTTTTTTTTTTTTTTTTTTAAACCCACATTGGAGCACACACAGTCAATTTAATTAAGTCTTTTGGTTTTTCTGCGTTCTTCCCAGTATTTTTTTAATCTTGTTGATCTCTGAAGTCTGAGTTCTTCCAAATATACTACGTTTCGTGGACGTTTTTCCCTAAACTGTAATTGGGTTTCCTGACTTTTTAAGATCGCTTTTTCCCTTCTTCCTGCCAATTGCTCCTTGGTTATTCCCAGTTCCTCAAAGTCCTGTTCCACCTCCTTCAACCAGTTGTTCTTAACTTTACACTTCAGTTGGTAGTCCAATAATCTCCTCGTAAGTCTACTCTCTGGTAATCGAGTTAGGTTTCCAAAGAATGTCTTCTTTTCTTAAAAATGTTAGTGAGCTGCTTGTTGTTCCGATACAAGACCGCATTCGGCAATAGTCTGTACTGTCCCCCCACCAAATGTTTCTTATTAATAATTGTTCGGAGTACTCTCCTTTTCATTCTCTGGAGCTCCTCCATTCTATTTTGGCTCTTTAGATTAAATAGGGTCTCCGAGGCGTAAGTTACGTTTGCCCTTATGACCATGTTATAATGCCTAAGTTTAGATTTTATAGAAAGCGATTTTTTTTGTAGGTGTTCTGGATCAAATAGAAGGCAGATCTTAATTTAGCTACTCTGTTAAGTATTGCTGGTTTTTCTCTGAAGTCTCTGGTAATAGTTTCTCCCAAATACTTAAATTTATCGGTAATCTTTAAGCGGTCGTTACCGATTTTTACGAACTTTTGTTCTGTCTTTCTTATTGGCATTATCTCTGTTTTCCTGAAGGATATTTGGAGGCCGACTTTTCCTGCGATGTCTCTTAGTGATTCAATTTGGTGTGTTGTGTCTTCCCAGCTGTTCGATAAGAGTGCCAAATCGTCCGCAAAGGCTAAACAATTTAACGATTTTCACTGTTTATTTAATTAAAAAATAATATTTTTACTGTCTAAAATGTAACACTGTGATCTGCTTAAGAACAATAAGCAATGAACAACCCTGATATATGAAATGGCTTTATACAGAGTGCAGCCCATTGGCAACAAATCTTACTGTTCACTGTTTCACAACTTCCTGCAAATTAAATAGATTCCTTAACCCTACCACGTAATGTCTTTTATGTTTTTCATTGGCCAGCACGTTCACGCTAAGGAGTTTCAGTGTTCCTTTAGTCGCTTTTGATAATATTCACTGTATCTAGTAATTTCCATTCTAGTGTTATTTGGTAGTTAATATGTACTTATTACTGATGTAGTAAGATGTATTGAAAATAAACCTTTTTGTTTTTGTTCGGAATCATTGCAGCACCTCAATGTTGGAATGACTTGCAGTACCCCACAATTCTATACCATATGTTCGTACTGGTTTTAAGATAGCTTTGTATAACATCAGTTTACTTTCTGTTGATAACTTTGACCTTGGATTCGATAGTTAGTACATTTGGTTGAGCTTTATGTTAAGTGGTTTCCGTTTTGTGATCATATGTTTTTTCCAAGTTAACCTACGATCGATACTTCATCACCTGGGGAAGTATTATCATTCAACTTCACTTGTATTCGCAGAGCAAACGTAAAATGGTCGCTTTGTTTTCTTGTCTAATTCACTATATTGACTAATTGTTATAGTTTATTCGGGCTTTTGTCATCGTTTGTGTATGAAAACGATAACGTTTTATGTGTGAAAACTTAAAACATAAATGAGAGTTGATTCATACTCTCGAAATGATGAGTTTTCTTTCCATATACACAAATCTGAATAAAGAATAAGAACTTCAAGAATATTCTATCATGCAGTAAATATTTTAAAAACAGATCTATTAGGCTATATATATATATATATTCAGTTTATATATATATATATATATATATATATATATATATATATATATATATATATATATGTGTGTGTGTGTGTGTGTGTGTGTGTATGGAGTCAGGATAATAACATTGTAGAATTAAATAATATATAAATAGCCTATAATTCACTTTTAGTATCCAATTATCAGTTTACAGACATCAATAATTCAATGGATAATACTATTTTCACTCCACTATAGATTTTTCATTTTATAGTCAGCAAGAGTAAACCAAAATAACAAAATAAAGACTTTTTATTATTTTTTTAATATTAACTTTAGAAAATATGAGGTTGTGAACATTAACCACGCAATAAAGACTATGCGATTTTCGTTTTTATATTTGATTATCAAATTAATTGTAATATCAAAAATAAAAATTTGATAATTTATAAATTAAAATCAATAACATTAGCCTAGTTTTAATATTTATCGGCACTCGTAACCCCCAAAATGATTATCAAAGTAAAGTTAAATTGCCATATGCAAGATCTATCTCTTATAATGTTATAATCTCTCCATCAATTAATAAATATACGTGTTTTTATTTATATACATTTTTACAAATGATGACTCATCGTATACATCTCAAACGTGATGCGGAACTAATGATTTTACTAGTATAAAAAGTGCTCTAACGTGCCTAAAGAAGCAAAAATTCAAAAAGTAGTTTCTGTTTGTAACCAAATAGTAAAAATTAATGAAAAAAGTATTTAAATTACAATTACCTAATTGAATAAAAAGTGTTGGAAGCCTGGTTTCTGTAAAGTACCAAACAAGAAAACCATAGTCATAGATTTTAAACAAGACGAGTCCCTTGGCCAGGAAACGGAAGTAGTCGGCAATATCACTGACGCTACGATGCGACAATAGTTCCGACAGAGGGATGAAGGATAAGGGATGTGGCCGGTTGTCTTTAGTGACGAAGTGATAGCTAAAGGCTATACTCCCCCGATTTAGTGCATTGTTGTGTAAATACAATGTGTAACTACTTACTACAGCTTGTTTCACCATTTGTTACTTGAAAACAAACATTGCGAATAAGGCCACTCAAATTTTTATAAATAAACGCAGAACGAACTCGGCTTTAATGTCGCAGCTTTTTCGCTGATGGGATTGAAGCGAATTTCCAAAAAAATAATTTCTTTATCTTACATTTATTTTGAAATTCTGATACACCATCATTAATATCTGCATATTGGCATTATAATTTTTCAAATTTACATTGAAAGTACGAACGTAAACCCTGACCACCGTCAAATTCTATTTTTTAATTTCAACTGATTTTGAAAATTAAAAATGCTACCGTATGAAATATTTAACGTTGATTATGGTGGTGAAATCAGATTTACTAAAACGTTTTGACTTTTCGATGACTTAAATACTGACATTTTGAAACTGTTGAACTGATTTTCCCGGACAAAGAATCTATCTATTCATGATTTTTAAGAACGCCTATAAAAATAGATTTTTTGCCAAATTTAGAACGTCTCTCTCTCTCTCTCTCTCTCTCTCTCTCTCTCTCTCTCTCTCTATATATATATATATATATATATATATATATATATATATATATATTATCTGCGCATAGACCCTGTTGGATCACGCAAAGCACTCCGACTCATGTCTTGTTCCTTCTAATCCTCCACACCTCCCTCATCCTGTCCCCATGGATCCTCTTCCGCTCCTCCGTCCATTTTACCCCTGCTCTCTTTGGGATTTCATTCTCTGGGACCTTCCAACCGAGCATCTTTCTCCTGTATGCGTATCTATCTTCAACATCTGTTGAGTCTATTCCTGCGTCATGTAGGTATATTCTGACTTGTGCGATCCACGACGTTGACACCGTGTATATACTTAGGGATTCTGTTGGCAAGTCTCGTTGTTGGGAGTCTACTGATGTGTCCATAGAACCGAAGCCTCCTTCTTCTGATATCTGCTGCCAGGTTCGATATCTTCTCTGTGGTCTTCCGGGAGTGCAACCTGTATCCATCTTCTGTTAATCTCGGGCCAAGGATCTTCCTCAAGATTTTGCGTTCTTCCTTCAAAATACCCTCCTGGTAGCTTTTGTGTGGAGTGCTAGCGTCTCGCTTGCATTTAATACCTCCGGTTTTATGACTGTGTTGTAGTGTTTGATTTTTGTGCGTCGACATACATCTCTTATTGTAGATATCACGCGTTATACCAAGAGCCCTCTTCATCCTCAGTAGCCGAACCTTTTGCGCAGCCTTCTAGCCACCTGTGGGTTCAAGAATTTCTCCCATATATATATATATATATATATATATATATATATATATATATATATATTATACATAAATAACCTTAAAAGTAATCTAGGGGTCAGGGTCGGCCCTTCTTAGAGGGTTCCATGTAGCGAAATAACCTGCAAAACTTTCCAAATCTCCTGAAAAACACGAACTCTGTAAATTATTGTTTAAAAAAATTAAACCGTTATGAGTTACACCTACATTATTCCTAAATGTTTTACGCTTCCGTTCTGTAGATCTATCTAATAATAACGGAAACGGTAAATCCTTAAAAACATATTGAATATAGTAAAACCTTAACAATTTAAAATGCTTTTTTAAATATTTCCTATAGCGACTTCAGTTTTTCATAGTAAACTTTCTTTGATATGATAAAATTAAATCCTTACTACACGTATTTATAAATAACATATGAAACAGCCAGTGCAGTACAAAAGTACGTTTCAATAGTTACACCGCAACATACGATCGTGGCGCTATCTACGATTTTCCTCTGAAGTTAAGAAGAGCCTTAAGCTGTAAGCATTACATGTAGTGCTTAATAACCGACTTGAGATTACAGTTTAAGTTTTAGCTTAAAACTAAGGAAAAATAAATGCGCAAACTTTCTAACATTCAGGTAAACACAAATTTCAATATCGCAGTAGGACATATTTAAAAATATTTTAAAATTAATTCACGATTCGAAATGCAGATTTTTAATTGAATTAATAAATCGCATATTTAATTATTTTAAAATTCGGCCTAACAGTGTAACCAAAAAAAAATTGATTTATTTTTTATTTCTTTTGATTTACCGAATAGTTATTTCTTTTGTTTTGAAATTCGCCACACTGATTTCAATATTACACTATTATCGAAATATTAGTAAAATCTGATGAAACTTTTTTAAAAAATCTAGTTAATTTTCAATTTTTACCCAAAACCAGATTTTCAGTAAATTTTCATTAACAAATTTACTATTGGAATGGCCGTCTTGGTATCTTTTTAAGGTTCAGACACAGGTCCTTGAAATGAGCGTTGGTCACCTCTAGATCACGTTATATACTCGTATACTCTCTCTTTCTCTCCTCTCTCTCTCTCTCTCTCTCTCTCTCTCTCTCTCTCTCTCTCTCTCTCTCTCTCTCTCTCTCTCTCTCTCTCTCTCTCTCTCTATATATATATATATATATATATATAAAAATAACGTGAGGTAAAAAAAAAATCAACGCTTATTTCAAGGTGTGTGTGTGTGTGTGTGTGTGTGTGTGTGTGTGTGTGTGTGTGTGTGTGTGTGTGTGTGTGTGTGTGTGTGTGTGTGTGTGTGTGTGTGTGTGTGTGTGTGTGTGTGTGTGTGTGTTTTACCATGTTCACGTTCGAAGTTTTAGTTCTGTTTGATTCAAAACTTGGCATAAAAATGATTACGATGGTAAAATCAGAATTAAAAAAAAAATTAAGATAAAATAATGACTTTTGAAAATTCGCTTCCATACAGTCTGCGAGACAACCATGGCATCTAAAACAGATTAAAACAAAAATATTTTAAGCTTTAACGTTATAATCGAGATTTTATTTGTATATAAATCTCATAATCGATTTTCGTTAACGGAATAAAATGGAATTATACTTCGAATAGTGTTATTGTACTTTCGAAAAAGTAATGACATGAAACTGCAAACAAATACTAAACGTAAACGAATCATTCTGCTTAGATGTACCTCACAATGAAACGAAATTAAATTCAAATTTGTAACAAACTATCCAAAAACACAAAAGTCTTACAGAGCCCGCATTATCCCAGCAGGAGGCGATTTCCTTTCAATATAAAAGGTCCTTCCTCTCTTATCCCAGAGGTTCAAATCGATTACAGTGACAAACATGGCAACAATGTCCAATTGGTTGTGTAAATGTATACAGGATTAGGCAGTGATCGACCCCAACTATTGTTGTCACACAAAAGCACTTTCAAGCTGGGCTCTTAGTTACAGAAGGCCTACTTCCGAAATCTTCTCGTATCACAGTCTTCTATAGATTTTGCCGTGGAATCATAGTTTTCAAAAAAAAGTATTGTTTTCAATTGAAACTATAATTTTTAAAAAATGGAATAAAAACAAAAATAACCGTGGCACGCAGCTGTCTCGCTGACGTGATTGAATACAATTTCCAAAATGTAACATTATATGAACGAACGAAAATAGTATGCTAGTAGTTTTGAGTTGTACACATACATAACTTCAGTTACTCTCTTAAGTAATAATATCACATCTTATCAATAACCTTTACACTGTTTTGAAAATATTACTTCACCATTAAAATCAGCGTTAAATTCTGCATAAATTAGCATTTGAGAATTTTCAAATTAAATCGAAAATGCCAATCACACAGACAAGTGGGCCAAGCAATTTTTTTGAAGGAAAAGGGAAAAAAAGAAAATCGCGAAAGCGCAAATAACATGTAACGCTTGCCATATTAGTATTCTTGAAGTGAATTTAAGTCTACCAGTGAGCTGATCACTAAGTGCATTCTGGCTCAGTGCCACTAGTTCAAACAACAGTAGAGCCCGCAGTATAGGCTATTCTTAATTAATAGCCAATACAGAGCTCGTAAATTTTCGACGAATTTAATCAGTAACCGTTATTTATGAAAAATGTTATTAGATGAATTTTATTGAAAATTTTATGCTCTTTCTCCATGAAGCTGTCAAAATTATGTAGGTTTCGCCAGTACTATAGGAAATAACCAGCAACTACACTATCAACGTTGAATCAGAGCCCGCCATCTTGAAACGTAAGTGAATGTGAAAAAATCTGATAATTTTTTTGAATGTAAAAACCTGCTTACAGCCTCCTTATTGTAAATTAAAGGCCGCCATCTTGAAACAGGAAGTGAATGAGAAAACGTACCTATTTCAGGCTTTATACAAGGTACCTTCGTAACGCGAATTTCAAAATAATCGGTCAATGCGTTTGATTAAAACTCATCATAGGTAAATCACAGGCCGCCATCTTGAAACAGAAGTAAATGGGGAAAAATCTTACACCTTCTTTATTTGGATTTCTACAAGATACCTTAGTATCAAATTTCAAAACAATCAGTTAATGCTTTTGGTTAAAACTCTTATTATAAATCAAAGGTCGCCGTCTTGAAACAGAGGTAAATAAAGCAATGTTACACATACATCGTTTGGGTTTTATACTATCGTACCAAATTTCAAAACAATCGGTCGATGCATTTGGCCGAAACTGCGTTCAAACAAAGAAACACACAAACCAATGCCGTTGGGTCTTGAAAGAGAGCTAGCTTCGTTCGGTCAGTTATATGTGATGTGAGTTCAAAACCTGCTTTTGATTATTTTTTACATTTAATATTTATTTGTTTAAAATTTAAGTCAATCATGTATATTTAAAATATTATTAGCGCCATTATACTACTTACTCAACCCATCTATCACAAAATTGTACAGAGCGTTTAGAGTTAAATATATCTTACACATTGTATATAGATAATAATATCATTAAGCGTTATTAATTAACACTGTCAAAACAGCCCAGCCTTCACGATTATTAAAGCATTAAAGTGAGATATATACTGATGATACATATTTGTTTACGCCATGTAGAAAAGTGTTCAATTTTTTAATTTTAGCCGTATAAATTTTAATTAGCATTAAGATCAGAAATGTAATTGAAACAATACGAAACTACAATGAACACAGATTAGGCTTTTTAAGTTTTTTTTAATTTTTCACTTCTGTTGGCCACTCTCCGGGTTACCACTTTTTAAAAATTTTAAAGACTGGAAATTACCGTAACTTGCAAACTGTAGCACGCATTTATCTGAGAATCGAATTTGTTTGAACTATTATCAAAATCAATTTCTGTACCAAGTTAAATCAGATCGAACTGTAAACAACCTAGTTTTGAAACACAAACTTAAACACGCACACATACACACACACATACACCACATATACATGGAATATTAACATATAAATTAATGTTAACTTTAAAGTTCCAGGTCTGGGTTTTACCATGATGGCCATCCCAATAGATTATTTCCCAAAACGGAATTCGCTAATACAAAAATTTCTACTGAGAATATAATATTCAACAGAATATATTTTGTGTTAAAATAACAAATGGTAACATTTTAACAAATCATTAATCAAATTAAGGTAACAGAGTGGACGGTGTTTTAAATGTCAGCCGAAAATAAAATATCAAGGAGTGTCAGCTGATCTACAGCACGTCCAGAACAAGATGGACGCAGTACATTCCCAGCCTACTTAATGTCAAGTCACAAACCTTGGAACGTACAAGTGCAGACATTTTGTCCGGTAAATAAAACACGTTCCACATACTAAAACACGCGTGTAAGTTTACACGAGAGCAAATTTAAGTAAAACAATTCGAGTCATTCTTCCGCCAAACACAGTGTAGTTGTTATGCCTTCTCGGTCCAGCCACTGCCACGAGCTCCCAATTCAAACACAGCATCTGATCGCTATCGTCTCTGTTCCATTTTCAAACGGTCCCTGTTTGGCGCCAACTTAAACCTCTGCACCAATTAGAGCAGTTGGAAGTTTTCTTCTTTTTCTTCCCTGTTCGGAAGTCTGGGTTCATTAGAATCTCGTCTCTTCGTCGCACAACCCCCTCCCTTAATTATATTGAATCTTTTAAGATATTTACAATTTCGTAATAAATGCACGGCCCAATAGTGTTTTTGTGTTGAACAACAGACGTTTCGGCTACCCAGCCATTTTCACGACAATAAAACACAAACATGTGGACACATTGAAATAATCATGGCACGCAGCTGTTTCGCTGGAATGATTGAATTGAATTTCACAATCATAATCCTTATCCAACTTCATTTTCGTATTTTCAGTGTAATTTTAGAGTATTAAATGCTTATTTATGCAGGTTTTGGTAAACAAGCATTTGTTTAAAATGGCTGCCATTTTAAAATTGTTGAACGAATTTGCTGGTTAACGAATTTGACTAAACCATTACCATCACGTTTTTAACAAGTTTTGAATCAAATCGGACCAAAATTGCGAATGCTAGAAGACTAAAACACACACACACACACACACACACACACACACACACACACACACACACACACACACACACACACAACACACACACACAAACACACACACATGCACGTATGCGCGTACACACACAGACACACTGGCGCGCGCACACACACACATACACATACACACACACAGACACACAGACACACACACATACACGTACGCACCATGCACATACGCATGCACACACACACACACCATACACTCACACACACGCACACATGCACGTATGCGCGTACACACACACACACACACACACACTGGCGCGCGCGCACACTCACCATACACATACACATATACACACAAACACATACACACACACACACACACACACACACACACACACACACACACACACACACACACACACACACACACACACACACACACACCACACACATGCACGTACATGCACACACACACACAAGCATCATACACACAAACACAGAAATACACACACATACACACTGGCGCGCGCGCGCGCACACACACACACACACACACACACCACACACACACACACACACACACACACACACACACACACACACACACACACACACACACACACACACACATACACACACACTGCGCGCACACACACACACACACACACACACCTGTGATCAAGGAGACAGCTGCATGCAGTAATTATTTTAGATTTTATACAATTCTTTCATTATTTACATAATAAGTATGGCCTAACACTTAAGAACCCTTACTGGAGTAAGGCATAAAAACACATCAATTATTTCAATGAATCGAACACTTTAATTGGCCGAAACAATTTTTAATAATCGGAAACACGTTCGCCAATCTTTAGACAAGATTACAAAGAAACGTTTTCAAAGTAAAAACGATGAAATTATGTAAAGTGTAATTCATTCATGAAGCCGGTTTAAGTAGGCTACATGCTGATGCCGGTTTTTACAATTTATGTACATTCTAAAAGTTTCCTAATTGCTTTCGAAGTGATTATTGTAAAAAAGAAGACAACGGTTGTTGCAATCGTACAATTTAACAGATAAGACAAAATGCAGAGAAATACAGTCACGATATCTGTAACTAGGATATGTTTAAAAGAAATCCAGAATGTCTGAAATGGATCTTCGCTGAAAAATATGAACATATTACTGTATTATAGATTCAATAAGATAACAATTATCGCGGCAAGCAGCTGTCTCGCTGACGTTATGTTTTTTATGCATATTAATCCTAAATTTGATTTCACCATTATAATCAGCGTATACTTAAAAACTTCCGAATTACATTGAGAATACAAAGATGAACCCTTACAACCGCCAGATTCGATTCATTATTTTCAATGCCGCCTCGGTGGCCTAGTTGATAAAGTACTAGGCTTTCATCCTAAGGACCCGGGTTCGATTCCCGGCTAGGGCTTGGTATTTTCATACTCTATAAATCATCCCCTCGTCTGCATTAGCCCAAGTGTGCACAATAGTCGGACGTTAAACACTAAAAAAAAATCATTATTTTCAACCGATATTGAAAATTTAAAACGTTAATTAATTCAGATTTTAAGAATGGTGAAATCGAATTTTCAAAAAAACTGTATGTTAAAAAATATTAATATTTTAATATTTAAAGATACAGCTATTTTAGAACTTTTGAAATCTAACTTGATGAAAACGCATTTTCAAAAGTAATGTTTTTACCTTAACCTTTTTTTGAAATTCCGATTCCATCATCATAACCACCAATCAAATTTTCAAAGTAGACCTACGAAATTTTCAAATAGCATTACCACATTTTTAATATTACATTGAAAATACGAAAATGATCTCTGACCGCCAATAAATTAAATGTGTTAATTTCAACGGATTTTAGACAATTAAAAATGCTAATTTATAGAGTTTTTAACGTTTATTACGATGGTGAAAACAGGTTTTCAAAAATACGAGAAAAAATTATGAGAAAAAAGTTATGAGTTCGTAACGATTTGAAATTGCCCCCATTTTGGAAGTTTTGTACTAATTTTGCTGGTTAACGAACTTGTTCAAGCAATTACAGTCATATATATATATATATATACATACACACACACACACACATTTTAATCACCTCTCAAGAAGTGATCTATGAGTTAGGATTGGTCTTCATTTCATGGTCAAGGGGTCTAGGTCTTATCATGATGACCGCTCCATTAGTTCATTTTCAAACTGAAATTCGCTATCAAGTATGTTTTACCAGAATATTATGACGTGTAACATTTTATAAGAAGACCGTATTTTGACAAAGGATGCTGAGACCACTACGAAACTAAATTTGATGTAAGCTGTCCTCTGAAATAATGAATGCTGTCGGAAATACTCCAAACCTAGTTTAGAATAGTAGCCTAAATGGTTTGTAGTTTGTCCTTCGCGTTGGCTGAAACGAATAATGATCTAAGAGGCGCCAACTTGTTAGAAGGTTGATGTATCATTCATTGTCTAGCATCTAGCCTAGGCCTACACTACTAGCAGGAAATGCGATGCTAATTTTCATCAAACCTCATCCATTTTTGTCATACTTCAATACCAGAATGCGCTGTTGCCTGGAGTACTTTATCACTGGTGATGAAAGATTTCTGTCCGTAAAGTCCACACGTTCTACTTTACGATATTAGTACCTTCAAAAATTAGTTATTACTTTAAATGGTTTTGACTTAGCTACCATTTTCTCCCAAACACATTCTATACTATTCTATACAGGCAGGTGGGATTTGTTATAACATCAACTGTTATTAACTTTGATATTTATTCGTTGTCATAGCAACAAATTCATTGTTGTCTAATTCCAAACAGAAATTTAGTAGTAACCTGTACAGAAAGTGCTGTTTAATTGTTGTTTTTTTAACGAATTTAAACGGAAAGTTAACTATTGGAGTAAACATCAAAAAACCTCAGATGGGTTCATGAAATGAATGGTGATAACGTTTTGAAGATCGTTAAAAATTTTTTGTGTGTGCGCTCGCGCGTGTGTGTTGTAGCCTACTTTATTTATACAAACTTACAATTCAAATTACGCAAAATTCGTTCAATCGATTCAAAATGGCGGTAATTTCAAATCTTTAAAAAACAACTTTTACTTAGCAATTTTTTTGCAAATCTGATTTCGCAATTGTAATCAAATCTGCATAGACTTTTAAATTTTCAAAATTAAATTGAATTTACGGTCTAAGAATATTAAACTGTTTGCGGTCAGGGTTCATTTTCGTATTTTCAGTGTAATTTGAAAATTTTAAATGTGCTATTTACGAAAAAAAATATTTTTTGTAAATCCGTGAAGATCGTGTCTGCGATGATGCTGCATGAAACGATTTTTTAATTTTTGATCTGCTATTTATTGTTTAATCAAATTTGCTTCTCTTATACTGTAGAACTATTAAGGATACGTTGAACTTCTAAAGTCAAACTGCTGTCAAATGAAATGGGTAATAAAACACGTTCTTATATAAAAAAGAACCTAAAAATTTGTAAGCAAAACATTTGACAACCTGCCAACTTATTTTACCTCGGCTTACGAGTAAATTTCCTGTCATTCGACTTTCAGTAGTCTATAAAACTTGTTTCTAATGTAACGTTTCGCTGAATCTGAGTATATTGAAATAATAACACTGGTACAAATATGGCGACCTTGTAACATGATCTCAAATAAACAAGTTGAAGTAATAGTTCAGTTGATTGGCTCAACTAAAGATGGCGGGTATTCAACACCAACACTGACTAGTTATTGGCGGATTCCGTTGGGAAAAGATCAGTCGTGATACGACTACGGTTCTGGGATTTTGAAAACGAACGCCGATCCTGACCTCTAGAAAATTTTTGGGTCGTTGCATTTGAGTGAGGGTCGTTTTTTGCGTTACGTCGACCCCTCGGCTTTATTAGTCTAACTGGTGAAGAGTAAAGCCAGATAGATATAAGGCAGATTGTGTGTGTGTGTGTGTGTGTGTGTGTGTGTGTGTGTGTGTGTGTGTGTGTGTGTGTGTGTGTGTGTGTGTGTGTGTGTGTGTGTGTGTGTGTGTGTGTGTGTGTGTGTGTGTGTGTGTGTGTGTGTGTGTGTGTGTGTGTGTGTGTGTGTGTGTGTGTGTGTGTGTGTGTGTGTGTGTGTGTGTGTGTGTGTGTGTGTGTGTGTGTGTGTGTGTGTGTGTGTGTGTGTGTGTGTGTGTGTGTGTGTGTGTGTGTGTGTGTGTGTGTGTGTGTGTGGATGACTGACAGCGCGCTAGTATTCTAAGATTCGCAATTTTGGTAAGATTTGATTAAAATTTGACACGAAAATATATTTTGCTCCTGACAACGTTAAAACCGACGGCAATTTGATAAAATAAAAATAATGTTTAACGTAAATAAGTTAACAGATTTTGTCAATTGACAAAAAAATACAGTAATCTTAAAAAATAGGTTTGCATTTTTCAATTTTTTTTTGTAATTTTTTAAAGTAACATTAAATGTACAGGCTCTATTCAATTGGCCTATAACCACAATAACAGTTGATTTTTTTGGCGGTTCTGTATATATCAAATATTATTTACTATATATTTATGACTTTGACTTTATTCCTGTACATTCAAGGTAATATGATGTACCTTGTAATATGAATCTTACAATGAAGATATAACTCTGCAAATCAACAAAGATCCCTCTGGGAGACGTAAAGTAACCACATTGATCAAGTTTGTCACACACCTCGTGCGTTCAACTATCAAAGTTATTTAAAAATAATTCACGGTTCCATTGTTTATTTTTGAAAATTGCGTTCGTTGCACACGAAGCCAAAAATACATTTTAACCCGAGGACAAGGGTGAAAGAATGTTTACAAAGGAGGGGGGTGAAAGTTGCTCTCTTGAGTGTTATTGTGTTTCTAAACAAGAGGTCTTTTGTCGGTCTTCATTAGCACGCCCTCGGCCAACAATACTAGCGGCAAGCCAAGTGTGGCTCTTATAACATGTCCACTTCATTAGACACATCCTTTATGGTATTTCAGGAGGATCAGGCTTGCAAATTTTATAAGAAACATTCTAACGCCTTAACTTCGTCTGCTTGATGCAACTGGGTAATGGTCCACAAGAAAAATAATTTTAAAAATATTTGCGAAAAACGTACAGTAGAGTCTTGATTAACCGTCTTTATCAGGACCTTTGCGGTGACGGATAACAGAAATAGACCATTCGTACTTTTGGCGATCGATAAAAATAAAAAACATTAATCTGTTTATAGCGCAGAATATTTTATTATTATTAATTTGGAAAATGGTAGTAACACTCTTACATTTTCTATTTAACTCTAATTATGTATTAAATTACAGTGAATTATCCATACTTAACTTTTGACAAGCGAGAGCACCGTGCGCGTAAATTAAAGTACTCAGGTGGCACGTGATTGACTTACACGCTGAATGGTATTATCGTAAATAGTGCGACATTGTTTTTCTTTCAGTAAAAAATTCATGGAATATTTCAGAAATTGTTGACATTATTCTCATAGTTGTTTAGCAACTCTGTATGAGAGTTGTTCTCTAGTTTGTCTATACATTCCACTAGGTGATAGGATCTTTCGATTGTCAATGTTTGCTTAGGGTAGCAATTAATGTCAGCACCCCGACTATGCTATAAATAAGTCGTCCAGTTACAGTGTTTTGTTTTGCCTATAAGGTTACTTTTATTATTTATTACAAATTATGGAAGACGGTCTAAAAATTCAAATAGGCTAAACAAATTTAACTTGACGGTTAAAATGGTGACGGTTAATCGAGACTAATGTATGAAAATTTAATGATGGACGCGGTACGTAGCTGTTCCACTGACGTCATGGAAACGAAATTCAAGAAGTTATCTTACTTTTTTTAAAATTGTTAGTTTCAACCATCATAATCTAGATTAAAATTAACTTTTTAAACTTTCAGTAAAATTCAGTTTTGTAAATTTCAAAGTTATTTGAAAATCTAAAATGTTAAACTATGTAGTTTTTAACGGTGATTACGATGGTGAAATCAGATTTTCAAAAATATTTAAGACCAAAGAAATAAGGAATTTAAAGAAAAAAATTGAGTGTTGAACGGATTTTGCTGGGTTTTTACGACATGTTGAAGATATTACGTTTGAATTAAATTTGACAGCAATTGTGAAAGTGTGGGTGCTAATACAAATATGCATTTTAACAGCCCAATAAAACTGATCTGAAGGTCGGGGCTCATTTAAAGGCACCTGCTTTGGAACTTACCATAATGGCAGGACAAATAGCTCATTTTCCAATAGGGATTACCTTATTGTTTAACACATGTTTAAATGAAATGCTTAAACAAAATCATGTGTTTTCTTTTTCACGAAAAATCCTGTTTGTATCAATTGACCAAAACAGGAAAATTCATATTCATTAAAAAAATATTGACCGTAACGAAAATTTGTTTTGTCTATGTATACTGGAGCCATATTTATCTTATTCAAAACTTATTATACTGGCTTACGTTAGTGTAACTTTTGGTTTGTGAATTTTTGTTTTTTTTTTTTGCCGATAGTTTTAAAAGTGGATTTATTGAAGGGTTCCTGGTTTCGATTTCATTGTTCTGCTTCAAAAATACTACAATTAAAAAACTACTAAACGCGCAAAAACATTTCTCAAACCTATTTATAAATTAAATGCATAAATTATGTTTCTAGATTGATTATCACTTATCCAAATTAACGGAAATACTTCTCAATAAAATTTCCAACGCGAAACCATTCTATTTTAGTAACCTAACTTAAGCAGCGTTAGAATTTCAGCGCAATCAATTATCCCAACACCCGGACGGTTCGTTTGCTTATGAAAATGTTTTTTTCTAACCTATAAATAATTTTCTGACAAATGCCAAGACAGTATTTACCAAACTAAGCGTAGCCTAGTTGCGCATAGTGGTTTCCGGTACCCAGACGCCTGGTTATTTCCGGGAGAGAAGGGGTAAGTCGAAGCCTTGACATTAACGTCTTGTTTTTGTGTCAACGCGAAATTGTTGGTTAATGAGCTAGAACGTTGGTAAGCCTGTTAGATAAATCATAAGGGAGACACAGTCCAGGCGTGGCATCGGAAGGGTTACTGCGATATGACAAGGGAGAGATTTGAAACAACGCCGTTTTAGAAATAGATTGTAAATAATCTCGGAACGCAGCTGTCTTGTTGACTTGTTGGGAGCGAATTTCCTAAATTATTTTAAATAAATGGAATAATACGAGTTTCATAAAGTTTAATGTCATAACAGTTATTTATTTTGTTTTATAAAGTTGGTAACTAATAGGCTGCCCTGATTACCACTGTTCAGGTTTATTTTCCTTTTTTCATTTGCACACAATACGAAATACAAAGAAAGTTTCGTTGAAGGTTTTCGTTTTAAAAAAACGTTATAAACCAAACGGCGGTCAGGGTTTGTTCTTGTTTTCTTCGATTTTCTTTTGAACCGTAAATCACTTTTATTTCAAATTTGCTATAATGTTGTTATAGTGTTTACCAAAGAGGCTTCAGGCATTTTTTTAAAGAAAAATTCCATTGGAAAATGAGCTACTGGAGCGGCCATCATGGTAAGACTCAGACCCCAGATCTTAAAATTACCCCTGATCCTGACCTCTAGATCTCTTTTTGAAACGATGTTAAAATATATAAGTTCGTATAAGTCTTTTAACTTGAAAAAATCGTTTAACAGTTTCAAAATCGCTGTCATTTCAAATATTTAAAAATTCGTGACTTTTCTTAAATGTTTTTGAAAATATGATTCCACCATCCAAATCAGCGTTAAAAACTGCATAAGACAGAATTTTGAATAGCCTAACCGTTGAAAGTTAACGAAATTTTTTGACGGCGGTCAGGGTTCATTTTCGTATCTTCATTGTAATTTGAAAGTTTACAATCCTAATAAATGCATATTTTAATTGTGAATGGTGAATTGTAATGGTGATTGTAATGGTGAATTCAGAATTTCAAAAGGATATGAAAAAAAAATATTTTTGCAAATTCGCTTCTATCACGACAGCGAGGCCGCTGACTACCTCGATTATTATTTTAAATTAAAAAGTGGTCACGAAGTAAAGTAAATCAGATTTACATGTTAACTGCATCAAAATATGTCAATAAGTTTAGATAGATTAGACAGATGATAGCCGCAACCAAAGTGTCTATTGTGTAACTAAACCTCTTAGGTACTGGTTCAGTTCGGTAGACTCGTTTCCTTCTGAATTTGAATAGTCCACTGACTGGCTAATTCAACTGATGGTGTTCGGGATCCTGGAAGACAAATGCCTTTCGCTCCAGCTTACACGAGCCTCACAATCATAGATTTTGTGACCTGCAACTTCCTTCTCCGTCGGTTTCTCCGTTGCTGGCTGACAGCCCTTCAGAAGGAGGGTTGTCTTCTCACATCTAACAATTTGATCCCACTGAGGGCTGGATTCAGTTAGAAATCCCTTTCCTTCGGTCACCTTTCTTCTCAGTTTGAGTTTTTGCACTTCCAAGTCTTACATGTAGCTAGAGAAGTGAAATGACCTCCCACACAAAGCCCCGCATGCAGAGGAATAGCCAGAGATAAATGTGGAAGTGGCATGGTGTCCAGAGCCCGTATTCCTAACCTAAGCTCCCTCAGCTGCGTTGTCTTTGGCGTACGCTGTTATAGCCTACCTTAGCTCAGGATGAAGGGACATAAACCAAGAGCTGATAGATGAAGAAAGGTTAGATCCATCTAGGAATCTACCACATCTGGGTTAGCAAACTTCGGGATTGCCTAACTTGGGAATTCACAATGTTTTAAACTATATGCACCCCTCCACACACACACACACACGACACACACACACACACACACACGCACGCACGCACACCAAAGTAAATAGGCCTACTACTTTTTAAACTGAAGGTAGCCTACTTGAAAACTGATACAATCATCAAAACCTGAAGATCTCCAAACTACCCAATGCTTCATAAAATGAGAACATGAAAATGCATGTTATTTATGAGCTTGTATAATGACATTTACCAGTAAAGTATTACTTAGGCCTAAATATCTTTATACCTCGTTTACAACTGTGATCCGATTACCATCCAATGACTTAAAGAAAACAAAAATATCAGTTGACAAAATTAACAGTTCCGAAGAACGAATGAAAGGGAAGCGAAAGCGGGAGAACAGAAAACCCAAGGGCGGGAGCGGGAGCACAGAAATATTTTGACTCGACAGCGGCACACCCTCAGGCAGACTGGCGCTGACCCGACGTGACAAAGTGACTTCTGTCTAGAGGCGGGAACATGATCTTTGAATTAATAAGAGGTTTTTCTTATTAAATAAATATCCTTAAAGGGACAACTAACAGCTGGTTGTATCTAAATACAGTTTCCAAAGATCAGTTTTTTCGTCAATCGCGACTGATGCTTTATTTTAAAGAAATCATAAATTCCGCTAAGATAATTACTTCCTGACTCCCCGGGTCTGAACCCGTGTTCCCTTATTTATATTGTAAGAGCTGTGACCAATATTCTAACCAGTTTAAAAAATTAGAATTGCTCAGCCATTTTGAAACGGTTGAATGGTTAGAGAACCATTTTCGTACAAGTGCCTTATAGTTGCCGGAAGGATATTATACTTAGGAATTTCGTCGTTAAACAAGAAACTTAAGTAGAAACACTAGCTTTTTCCTGTTTACAAAACAATTTATTTTTTTGAAGATAAATTCTTAACCAAAAAAAAGTTTTGTACAGTTAAGAATAAAAATAAATAATAAAAAAAACAGAAAGAATAGCACACGTGCAAAGAGATTTTTAAACTTGCTTCGAAATTGTAACAATAATTACTTTTAAATAAAGATAAATAATAAAGTTCTTATTGTACAATATTAGGTAAATTTCGACTGAAACGACATTATTTTATGTTTTCATAATTACAATTTGTAATGGATTTTTTTCGAGAAAATGATTTTAAAAACTATTCAAGCTTTTAAATTAACTATTATTTTACAAAAATTTGGCCGTTTTTTTATTGTGTTGGTTACAGAGTTACTATTAAAAAACCCAAGTAGATAATTAAATGTAAGATGGACGTTAATTTAAACTATTATACAGATGTAACTAAACTGTTGTACAAAAACATTTATTAATTCGAAATATTGTAACCTCAAAGGTAGGCTATAAGTATAACCGATGACCATGGTTGCACCGTGGTTTGTTCGTGTCGCAGGAACCATTCACCAAGAAATAAAGCTTCAATCTCGTACTTTCCGAATACTAATTTATCGCATTAACTTTTATTGACACCTTGTTTTGTCACTGGAGACAAGCCAAAATTGGCACGTAGTACCGCAATAAACCGCCAGAGCGTGGTAGTGCCTACTAGGAAGTTTATTACGGGTGTATGCAGGGCTTACAATGCGCTGAGGTATTACGATTTATAATCCTTTAGTTTTACTCCTGAGTACTGTAGCTGATTCCGGAAGACTACTTGTTGCATCGGTGTCTAGGCGCGGCGGTCTGTCTGTCCGTCTGTCTAGCTGTGCTTCCATTTTACAGCGCACCATAAAAGTGTGGCTGTGATGAACGTTATGGCGATTAGACCTACAACTAAACAAGCTTGGGTTCTGTCTTTACAGCTTTATACAAGCTTAGCGCGACCCATAGCAGCGATAGTCTGATGTCTTAATCTTTGCGAATACAGTTTGCAAGAGGTGTTACCGACTTAATTTATTAATAAGCGCGGCACGCAGCTGTCTTGTTGACGTGAGAGAAGCGAATTTCCGTAAGTATTTTTTTTTTAAGTTCTCATTTCACAATCATAATCAGAATTAAACTCTGCAACTTGGCATTTTAAATTTTCAAAATGAAAATACAAAAATGAACCCTGACCGCCTTCAAAAAAACGTTTTTTTTATTTCAACGGATTTTGGAAATGACGCAGATTTTACGCTTATTGCGATGGTAAAATCGGATTTTTAAACAAAGCTTAACAGAAAAACGTTATGAATTCTTAAGTTTTGATATAACCGCCATTTTGAAAATGTTGGAACAAATTTTCGCTTTTAACAAACTTGTCCAAGCTATTGCCATAATCGATTATTGTACAAAGTTTGAATCAGATCGCGCCAAACACACACACACACACACACACACACACACACACACACACACACACACACACACACTCACACAGACACACACACACATCAAAAAGTGATCTAGAGTTCAGGATCGGTGATCATTTGAAGGTTCCATATCTGGATCTTACCATGATAGTCACTGTAACAGCTCATTTTTCCCAATAAAAATTCGCTAATTATAGACTTTAAAATTCAGATTGATTAATAAATACATACAGTTTAATGTAAACGCACAGCTTTTTTCATTCGCTACAAATGCTTTTTTTGAAAAACATGTAGGTCGATTCAACTATTCAGCTATTTTCAGGATGCTAAATCAATCGTCACATTATTTAAACACATAATTTATAAATATTTTACCCTATTATTTGAAAGAAAAACACGCACATGCGTACATTAAAATTACGTTAAATAGGCCGACTGTCTAAAATTGGACTGTTATCTTTTAATATACAAAGAAACACGCATTCAAATCTGACAACATAAGTCACCAAAAAAAAACGAAAGCAACTGCGAACAAATACAGTAACAAACAGGGATGCATACTGGTCAAAAGTAAGTTATGTTTCTTTTGACCAGCATACATTTCCGTTATGGTACGGAATTTATCAGCAGATGTGTCTTCGTTTTCTTGTTGACTTCTGAAAGTTTTTTTTCTTGTTGATCACTCAAAGAATCAGCACTGAGTGTCTGTAGTCAGTGTATTTTAACAAGAGCATCTAAACTTGTGATAAGTCTTATAGTTTTTTAAAGTTTTATGTTTTAAACGTAGCTACTTGAGAATTATACAGACTCTAGAAACGTCGTAAAATAAACGTTGTTTTTATATACAAAATGTTTGAATAAAATAATAATAACATGCATAACCCATCAATTATTATTGTTCTAAAAAATATTGCATCTGTTCTATTTCTCATTAAAATCATTGGCATTAGTGGCCTACGAAATCTGTGCTGCTATTTTATGGATAAAAAATTCCCTTGAGTGGGTAAAATCAACTGATTATAGGTCTAACTCTTTCTTTGTAGTTTGTATTGTAATTATTTATGATAAAAATTAATGTTATATTTAGATTAGATTTTTTGTTTCTTTAACAATATTTTCTTAAATTATTATATTCGTCATTAAAAATATTATTGAACGTTGATATCAATAAAAAAATTCTTAAATTGCAGTTATTCAAGAAAATGCTTTAGAGTGTTGTTTTTTTAGGTTTAAAAATGTAAAAAACTTAGTTTGTAATAAGAACACAAAATTTGTTTTTAAAAATAGCAATATAAGTTGTTTAAGTTTATTATTTATTATTAGGCCTACATTTAATATAAAAGCGAAGCCTCCAGTTAGGCCTGCCGTGTTACAACCTTGCATATTTGTATTCAATACAGGAATGTAGTGACAAAGGAAGGCTCTAACCGTGAATAGTTTTAAATACCGTTTACGCTTATCACATTTATAATAACTCAAGAAACATATCGATTACTTCAATTTGCAATTCAATTATCGGCGACCGCATAAATCTCTTCAATTTGCATTTAAAGATTCGTTTGTTACTTTATGAGGACAAATTATTTTCCACGGTCGTTTGTTCTCTGAACGCCTTCGCGCCTCCACTCCTACACCCTTCACTTAGTCCTAAATGATTTACCCACCCACACATCAGCGGTGTAATCATTAATATACGTCCAACATTTAAACTAAATTGAAAATAAAAACAATGGATTTTGATCCGAGAGTGTCGGGTCCGACCCCCTGCGGACAGACACAATACCGACAGATTAGGGTGGAAACACCCGCGGCGTCAGTGAAAGTGAGCGGGGGTCATTATTTGTCGGAATAATTGAGCGCTTTGCACTTTGTTTAATTAATAATTACTGGAACACCCGATTTTGGTTGTCGTAGAGGTTAGGTACGTGGGACGAAGTATTGCGAGGTGCAAATCGTGAGGCGCTGGTTTTGTTTTGTGTTAGTTAGCCTCATTACTATTCATTTTCCATACATTATATCATTCCGATCAGTTCTTATGGTGCGTTTACATTTGGACACATGTATGAGAACCTGCATGATCATATGAGTCCTCACAAATGTCAAATATTGCGTAAAAATATCCCCTGCATTTACACTTATACAAATCATTTAATTTTTCCGGCTGGTCAGTGGCAGTACCTTTAAGTGCAAATGTTGTAAATTTGTATAATAAAACCATAAAGTTTTTATATTTATCAATACGAGCACTGATGTAAATAAAATCTAAAAAAGAACTCGTAGGAAGTGGCAACGAGAATGTTTATGGTAAAAACTTATGGTGATTAATAAACCCACTATAGTCTCAGGATTTAAAATTTGTACAGAAAAATAGTAAATCAAACTATACAAACAAAAATTTAAAAAAACTAACTTATTAAATACAACTGAATTTGCCAAAAAATCAAAACACAGTTTTTTTAGTTATTTTAAGGCGAAAAACACATTGAGGCTATTATCGCCCCCCTAAATATAAGTGTGAGTGTAAAGTGTTAAAGTCGTAAGTGTAAGTGTGTGTTTACGATACAACTCGGGTATTGCGAGGGACGTCTAAATCCTCTCAATAGTTGCAGCTAGTCTGCACCACCTGCGGGTATCTGAGTTAACAGCTAATTAAATCTAATAAATAACAATAACTGCAATAACCTAAATACACATAAAAATATACTCACACAAATCAAAATATAAGCATTTTTTCGCTCATACAATATGTGTTAGGAAGTCTTGCAGCTCATACAATTTGTGTATGAGATAATTTGTCGATTTGACTTGTATCTGATTCACATACTCCAATGTAAACATACCATTAGATTGTTTACGTGGTTAACGTTTTACCAGTTACACGAATGAAGACGACGGATCAAAATAACATACGGAAAAAGCCAATAGTGGTAACCAAATTCGAATCTACATACATGTTCGAGTTTTTGCGAACCTATTTTACAGAATGAGCGATCCTAAAGTAATATTTACTTAGCTCTAATTAATTACAAGCATTTAAACATGAGCATTTAGGAGTTTTCATTTAAGAAGTTAATACGAATAAATAGTGCAAAAATGCTACACAAACTATCTCATATTCACTTATTTCATAAAAAATGTATTTATCGTGAGCTACAGATGAAAAAACTCGAAAAAGAGCAATTTTCTTTAGAGTCGGTTCATTATATTTATTTTAATATTGGTCAAATATATTTATTATTCATGTCAATGAAAACATTTTAAATAAGAACAATTTTGATTTGTAATTTTAAAAAACACGAAGGTTAGGTTTTGTTTGTTAAATAAATTTCTAGGGCAATTTTCAGCATTTTTAATAACTTTATAATGTCATGTACGTTTTGAGTGGGTTATATAGACAGTTGAATACATTTTATTACAGATATTTATCAGTTCGTGACGAAAAAACTTTTTTTAAGAAATATAATATTGTCCTAAATGGGCAGAGCAATGCCAGTTATAACTATCTTTTCGCATTCTATAATACCACGACCAACGCTACTCTTCTGTATCCAATAGTCTATAAAACCTTTTACCTAGACTTTATGTATATGTTTCAGGTTAACCGGCCGTTAACGATGAAAAAGGAAGGCATACAAACCCGGAACCGAAAGCTATCATCGAAATCGAAGAAGAAGAAGGGCGGCAGCCTGCCAGGATCGTGTCTGTCGTTGACGGGTGTCATGGGCGACATGATGAAGCCACTGGACCCTACGGGTTCTAAGTACGGCGGTTTCTCCTCACCACACGCGTTCAACAGTCACCATGCTATGAACCATTACATTTACCAACACGGCAACATTCACCCGCAAGCACACTTCAGCCCCCCACCGCCTCCTGGTCCTCCGGTGCCACCTCCTGGCATGCACCATCACCACCACATGTCGACTCTGACTGGTCTTGGTCTTGCGGGTACTTCCAATGGAATGGTAAGTTTTAATTAAAAAATAATCCTTAGATATACAGCTAACTTAATATTCAACTCCGAAGGCCATTCAATAAGTAATAAAAAAAGTACACTTGTGGAACTCGGGGAGTTGCCGACAGAAGCGAAGCTTTTGTTACTGGTATTCAGTACTGAATATATAATTTGTTTGAAGATATGTTTACAAATATTTTGTTTTGTTTAAAAATAAATAAATACGTGAACCTAGCTTTGATATTATTTACTGTATTTATAGTAAAAGACCAGTTGTTTTATATTAATTCGTAACGATCAGCTGATTTAATTGAACAGCTGATAGGCTATAATACGTTTCAGGTTATATTGTTAAAAACTAGCGATATTAACAACTATTATTATAAAAGTTTAATTTCGAATGTATTTTAAACTGTTACAAAGTGCATGTTTAAAGAAAAATACCGAAACCAAAGCAACACAACGTCTTCATATAATACGCGTGTACTTTTGTTGAAAAGGAAAAAGAAAAAAAAAAACAGAAATAGAGAGACGAAATTCGTTTGTTAGTTCGTTCCATATTTCCGTTACATTCTTCAGTTCGATAGACTTTTTTAAGTCCTCTTGTTAAAGCTATTGTTAAAAGGTTCACTTCAACAAATTGTTGCAGCTCAAACGTATAAACATTCACAAATTCTATACTTTTCAATATAATCTATTCTGTCAGTTTATGTACGCTTCTGATGGATAGCTGATTTATTCCATTCTTCTCCTTCAGTACACCCTTGGCATGAAATCCTTTGTGTTATTCTTAGAGCTCCTTTTGTACCACATATCACTTCCGCGTTTGAGCAGAATGTTTTCTCACCTTGAGTTTTTTAAAAGGTCCAAACAAATGGGTTGGGTTACAGACTGCAAAAGGGGTACGGTAGGTTCTCCCAACCTAGTTTTTAAATACATTTTGAGTCAATTGTACTACTCCTTGCATTGTTTTCCAGCAAGTCACTGCAGTACTGAGTGTTTATTTTTCGTTTAAGATAACTGCAAAAAATAGTTGACGGTTGAGTACCATAAAATTGATTCATTTGATGTTTTGATAATTCAAATATATTTAATATAATAAATATGTAATATAAATAATTACAATATATTACTAATGTGTTTAAATGAGGGATTGAAGAAGAACGTTGTAACTTTTTCATTTGATGTTTTGAATTAGTGTTTAAATGAGGGATTGAAGGAGAACGTTGTAACTTTTTCATTTGATGTTTTGAATTAGTGTTTAAATGTGGGATTGAAGGAGAACGTTGTACCTTTTTCATTTGATGTTTTGAATTAGTGTTTAAATGTGGGATTGAAGGAGAACGTTGTAACTTTTTCATTTGATGTTTTGAATTAGTTTTTAAATGAGGGATTGAAGGAGAAAGTTGTAACTTTTTTATTTGATGTTTTGAATTAGTGTTTAAATGAGGGATTGAAGGAGAACGTTGTAACTTTTTCATTTGATGTTTTGAAATAGTTTTTAAATGAGGGATTGAAGGAGAACGTTGTAACTTTTTCATTTGATGTTTTGGATTAGTGTTTAAATGGGGGATTGAAGGAGAACGTTGTAACTTTTTCATTTGATGTTTTAAATTAGTTTTTAAATGAGGCATTGAAGGAGAACGATGTAACTTTTTCATTTGATGTTTTGAATTAGTGTTTAAATGAGGGATTGAAGGGGAACGTTGTAACTTTTTCCTGACATCCACGTCGTTGCTGATCATTGACACTATGTGCTGCTGCTTCCCATAAACTCGTAAATGCTAGAACGGATCAAAGAACTATTGAACTTTCAACATCCTTATATAGAATTTGCAAACTTTCAAACCTTCTGTTGCTGAGGACATGATAACAAAAAATGTTCTTATAATGTACTCGTGCGGTCTTGAAGGAACGAATTTTATCAAACAGAGCTGATCAGAAGTAATAACAATGCCAACTTATACTCACGAAATTTCCCTACTTATTTATAGTGCACATTTTTTAGCTAGAACAGATTATTTTATTATTTATTGAATGTCTCTTCTATTCCCAAAATTGACTTAAAGTTTATTTAAATTAAGAACAGAAAATAGAGTTTGATTTATTTTACATACACTTTTCTCACTGCATCGACTGATTGTTGTCATTTGTTTAATTTTGTTTCGTCTCTTATCCATAATACTAATAATCCATGTTTAATGTTCGCAGGGAAGTTGGAGGTCGGAATACACTTGATACCTCTTTGAGGAATCCAAAGACTGCTTTTAGTGATTGGGTTAAACAAATCCGCTACTGTAAATCTCACTATATGTCTAGTGTATCGAATAGGCTATCGCGCGAAACAAACATATGGTGTGATTCTTTAAATATGGTAGATGTTGGTTTCTAACATGACCGTATCACGACCATATTTCACGAATCTAGTCCACGTTTAGGATACGTTTGTTTTTTTTTTTGAAAAAAATAACACTACCTAAAGTTCTTTCAGACCGTGAGAAAGTTTATGTTTGGTTTTTTTTTTGCTCAACTCAAAATATAAAATGTGTTTTTTGGCAGAATTTTCAACGTTTATTTTTAAGGGAACTCATAGTTTTTTTTACACTGCATTTCAAAATTATGAATATTTATGAAGCTATAAAAAAATGCAAATATTTTTCTGTATAATTATGTATTTTTTAAATGATTGTTATGGATCACAATTTACTGTATCGTGTATGAAAATCATTAAGTGAAAGGTTTATCTTTCTAACTAATATAACTAATTAAATGAAATGCATAGGCTAATAAAATATACATTTTAATTAAAGTTCATTCATTGTTAAACGAAATGAACTATACAATTGTTAATTCTTGTGAAAATTGGGAATACTAAAATTATGTATTTTTACAAATAAAACATTACTTTTGCGTTACAAAACTATTGTTTTTGCTGTAAATGTTATTAATTTTGTTTTGAGTAAACACCTCAAGGACTTTTAGCTTTAAAAGCTAGTTCGTTTGTAATTGACTTCGCAAATAGCTTTCGTTTCTCTCGAAACTGACATCAATATATAAAAAAATCACTATATAGGTTTGACGTGTGAGCACATTGTAAATTAAGTCGATAAACTGTAAATAATTAATGTTAATATATTTTTTTTATTAGAGTGTTTTAATTTGATGAAAAGTATTAGACATTGTTGTATTATTTTTAACTATGTAATATTTTGTAAATATTTTTCGCAATATTTAAAAAAAATTAATAAATTCGTGATAGATTTTGGTTAGTACAAAGTGTAAAATTTATAAATAAAAACAGTATCTGGTGATTATATTCAGGACGTTAAAGAAGGAACAGGTTATACAACTTTAGCACGTACATTTCACTTAATTTGTTATTTCATGTATGCCTGTTATGTTTTTATTTGTAGCAAGTTGAAAGCGTTATTTGACTAAACACCTCTTTCCTTTGTATCACTTCCTGAATATAATTACCTCTGATACAGTTGTTCTTGTTGTACAAATTGTGTAATATTTATAATACACTACTATTTTTTAAACTGAAACACAAAATGTTTTGTGTGTATTATGAGGCGTGCAATGTTTTAAATAATGTTAAACTGTAAAATAAAAGAAAACAATACAAAAATATATAATGTCATGTGTTATTTAATTATTTGTAATATATAATGTAAATTATTGTCATTTTTTTCGATAATATTTTTTTTTGTGAGTTATTTATAAACTGGGTTTTAAATTGACTTATATTTATTGAACAGTTTGTGTAAAATTGCGTTGTCGATGAAAATTGTACGTTTTACGAAAAACAGTTTTTTAATCAACACGTTAAGGAAATTTATGAAAACAAAATGATTTTAGTACATTAACGGAGAATGCAAAAATTGTTAATAAAATTTACGATGTTTGTTTTTTTGTTGCTCAACTCAAAATATAAAATGCATTTTTAGGCAGAATTTTGAATGTGTGTTTTAAAAAAAACTTAGTTTCGCTTACATTTAATTTCAAAATTATAAATATTTATGAAATTATATTATAAAAAAAGATATATAGTGTAGAGAAGAACAACCTACATTATTTACTTGTATTAAGATATAATAATTAATACATTATCATTAAAAATTTTAAATTAATATAGTAATACAAAAATTATTCGATTTATTTGTTTCAAATTTGTCTGAACAGGATTCGCGTCGATTTTTTAATTGCGTTGTTAAATTTTCCTGTTTTTTGACGTTCTGAACTAAATGTTTTTTATACTGCCTTTTAAATTAAGTTTTTACTGTTTTATTACGGTTAAAGTCTGTATGCTGTTCACAGTTTCAATTTTCAAAATCAGGGAACAGAAATCTTAAAGTTTGTCAGGAAAATCCAATCTAATTAGTAATATCAAAATCAGAGATTCGGTAAGCAAAGATATCAGTTCAAGTACTAAGAAACAATGCACATTCTTTTTGTAATTTTAATTTGAATTTACTTTCAACAAATAGACTTTTCTTTGAAATACGTAAAAACAAAAAAATATCTTTAAAATTATTTACAAACAACGTTTAGTTTCCCTCTTATAGTAAGCTGCAAAATTTACATTATGCTTAATATAATTTAGAACAAATTATTGCTTACTAGATATAAAACACCATTTATAAAAAAACCAAGTTAAAATGTTTATAATTTTGTATAAACAAATTTGTATTATCATTATTAAAGGTGTCATCATTAAAGCCTTTATAAATAAAATTAAACTAGGCGCTCCCGAGCCAGGAAATATTTAAATAAACAATCATTTCAATTATACCCGAAGTGTTCAATCTTAAACAAGTCATAATGCTGTCTAAGCTTATACGATTTAATTACTAAACTTATTGTCGATTAAAACACAATTTACTTCAATAATCATATTAATTGTTTGTATTTATCATAGTCAAATACATAAATATTTCAATTTTAACAGTCAAAAATGATTTATTATATTAATCGTAAACAATGGGAATAAATATAACCTCAAACAAAATAATTTTACGAACAGCTGTGATGCAAAATCAGCTGTTAGATTTTAAAATTATTCCGTTTCGTATTTCGATTTATTTTTTTCCATTTATAGAATACATTATATTTGAAGAAATATCTGTTTTTGCAACGCAATTTTACACAGCGAATTAAATTTTTAACTCATTTTATAAATGCGTATTTCCGTTGAGCTCAATCTAGGTCGTGTACTGTAATTTAACTTGCTATGTTGGACCAACCCCCACCTGTATTATAGGTATTCATACTTCATTGATATTACTGTCATGTGATTCAATGCAATTTATTTGTATACAACTATTTGTGCGATGTCGTGTACCTAATTTAAATAAAATTAATACAAAAGTAAACCTGTTTAAATGTGGCTTGTGTTTCCTTACCTGTCACGGAAGCTTGGTAATGCTGTATTTTAATTTGTATGCAAAACTGTACAACCATTAAACAGTCCAAATTGATCAGCTGCGACGGTTAATCGAGACACTTACAGGATATCTGAAGATACATTATAAGAAATCAAACAGCTGTTTTGCTGATGTGGTTGAAGTGCATTTCCAATACCACATCACATAAACAATAAACTGACGAAAGTAAAATACATAACTTGTTTTGTCCTTAGGTCTACATTAAAAAAATTCAAAAATAAACCCTGACCACCGTCATTTTCATTTTCACTTCTTCAATAAAATCTGGAATTTTAAAACACTAATCTACATAAATTTTAACTTTAAATAAGACTATGAAACTAGATTTTTCTATAAGTTTAGTTTATAAAAAGCTACGGCATTTTAAAATGTAGAATTGCAATAATTTTGAAACGTTTGAAGCCAAACTATATAAACAGACAACGAATTTGACAATGGTGTTATCAAAATCAACTTTTAAGCTGAATTTTAAACAATGCGGCAACAACTAGAGATATAATGCAATTTAATACCACTCAAAACTAGGCTCAGAAGTGATCACATTCACGATACCAGGTCTTGGTCTTACTGTGATGATTACTGGATCTCGTTTTTATCAAATTTCTATTAAAAAAATCATTACGGTAAGACCCATACGCAGGAGCTTGAAATGAGCACCGATCCTGACCTCTCGATAAACTTTCGGTCTCCGTTTTGCGTTCCCTTATCTTCAAGAATAAGAGAGTGAGACCTCTAGTCGTCTGACCAACCTTTATGACAAACTCGCTGCTGAGAATCGTTCCTTGTGAATTTATTTTCCAGGTACCAACAGACATAAATACCCATTGCATACTCCAGAATGTTATTAGACGTTTGTCTTTAAGCACCACGTTCCCTCTATAAGATCATTAGACAACATTAACCTCCAGACACCACTAATACCACCTGCTCAGTTCAATAAATCCATGTTCCTTCTTCTGTCTTTAGATATTGACGTTGGAGTGCTACCATCGAACGCAAAATGGAGTACCATTGCTCTCTTTACTTGCAAGGAAGTAAAATCTTCCACGTAAATAAACTTCCTTTCTTTTCACAAAGGATTGTTATCATCTGAAAAACTTTATTTAAGACTTTAGAGCTTACTGGGTGCTTTAGAGCTTAACTTTGGCTTCCTACTGTACCTTCGTGGAAGTTCCAAGTATCAAGTCAGTGTCACGCTGACATTTGTTATTAAACCTTTCAAACTGTCCCAACGTGTAATGAAACCAAAGTAGATAACATTTTATAAGCCTTTTCAAAATTGTTCGCCAACTGTTCTGCAGCCATGATGATGTTTGTGTTTTGAATGTTACACGTTGAACATCCAGTCCATTTTGCCAATTACAGTTTTTACGTTTTTATGTGGGTTGCTCTGCGTGTATACGTAACCTATGTAGAGTAGTGAATGTGTGTTTCTTGAGAAGATGAGTGAGAAGTGTGAGCTAGAAGTACGGTGGGATCGCTAAGCCCATCAGCTGCTCACTACAATTATCTCTGCCGGAAAATCAGAATATTAGTCTAAAGAAAAGTTTTTTACAGAAGCGAAAAATCAGTAGTCTTACATTTATAGTTTTATATTTGCAAGTATGGATTATTTTTGCATTATTGGTTTTTTGTGAATGCCACTAAATTATATTAACATTAATGTAACAAAATCTGATCCAGGTTTTCCTCATAACTCCTGAAACAAATCCCGGTCATATCTTTTTTTTTTTGAAATTTATGGACAACTTGAGATAAAAAAAAATGTTTAAGAATTATTACATACAATTTAAAAAAATCATATTTTGCTTAGCAGAAGTGTTTGTTCTATTAACGCCAATACTTTATGCCAATTATGCTTAATGAGGACGAGGATGTCAGTGTTAACGGTAAGGGAACTCAACGGTAGTAACTTCCGCTCGAACTAAGAACCTTTAGATGCACAGTTCAAAGATGCAACACACTGGCGGTTGCTTTAGCTACATCGACCACCGAGCGATCAAGATCGGAATGATTGTTTAGCTGGCATGATTAGGAAAATGGAACAGTATTAAAGCAAGGGTTTCCTTGTTCGGACGAAGAATACGTTGATGCTAATTTCTTTGAAATTATATCACTGTGTTATCACAGATTAACATGTTAACACATATAACATATGTGTTCGATATCTGCAAGTTGCAAAACATTTTGGAAATCGAAAATAAGAATCCTTCACTTTGTACATGTTAAATTTAATAGCAAATCCCTGCATTTTGGAAATCCAAACATAAGAATTCTTCACTTTGTTATATTGTTAAATTTAGTAGCAAACCGCTCCATTTTGGAAATCCAAATATAAGAATCCTTCTCTTTGTATAGGCTATTGTTAAATTTAGTAGCAAACTGCTGCATTTTGGAAATCCAAACATAAGAATACTTCTCTTTGTATAGGCTATTGTTAAATTTAGTAGCAAACCGCTGCATTTTGGAAATCCAAACAAGAATTCTTCTCTTTGTATAGGCTATTGTTAAATTTAGTAGCAAACTGCTGCATTTTGGAAATCCAAACATAAGAATCCTTCTCTTTGTATAGGCTATTGTTAAATTTAGTAGCAAATCGCTGCATTTTGGAAATCCAAACATAAGAATCCTTCACTTTGTTATATTGTTAAATTTAGTAGCAAACCGCTGCATTTTGGAAATCCAAATATAAGAATCCTTCACTTTGTATACTGTTAAATGTAGTAGCAAACCCCTACCTTTTGGAAATCCAAACATAAGAATCCTTCACTTTGTATATCGTTAAATTTAGTAGCAAACCCCTGCATTTTGGAAATCCAAACATAAGAATCCTACACTTTGTATATTGTTAAATTTAGTAGCGAACCCCTGCATTTTGGAAATCCAAACATAAGAATCCTACACTTTGTATATTGTTAAATTTAGTAGCAAACCCCTGCATTTTGGAAATCCAAACATAAGAATCCTTCACTTTGTATATCGTTAAATTTAGTAGCAAACCCCTGCATTTTGGAAATCCAAACATAAGAATCCTACACTTTGTATATTGTTAAATTTAGTAGCGAACCCCTGCATTTTGGAAATCCAAACATAAGAATCCTTCACTTTGTATATTGTTAAATTTAGTAGCAAACCCCTGCATTTTGGAAATCCAAACATAAGAATCCTACACTTTGTATATTGTTAAATTTAGTAGCGAACCCCTGCATTTTGGAAATCCAAACATAAGAATCCTACACTTTGTATATTGTTAAATTTAGTAGCGAACCCCTGCATTTTGGAAATCCAAACATAAGAATCCTACACTTTGTATATTGTTAAATTTAGTAGCGAACCCCTGCATTTTGGAAATCCAAACATAAGAATCCTACACTTTGTATATTGTTAAATTTAGTAGCAAACCCCTGCATTTTGGAAATCCAAACATAAGAATCCTACACTTTGTATATTGTTAAATTTAGTAGCAAACCCCTGCATTTTGGAAATCCAAACATAAGAATCCTACACTTTGTATATTGTTAAATTTAGTAGCGAACCCCTGCATTTTGGAAATCCAAACATAAGAATCCTACACTTTGTATATTGTTAAATTTAGTAGCAAACCCTGCATTTTGGAAATCCAAACATAAGAATCCTACACTTTGTATATTGTTAAATTTAGTAGCGAACCCCTGCATTTTGGAAATCCAAACATAAGAATCCTACACTTTGTATATTGTTAAATTTAGTAGCGAACCCCCTGCATTTTGGAAATCCAAACATAAGAATCCTACACTTTGTATATTGTTAAATTTAGTAGCGAACCCCTGCATTTTGGAAATCCAAACATAAGAATCCTACACTTTGTATATTGTTAAATTTAGTAGCAAACCCCTGCATTTTGGAAATCCAAACATAAGAATCCTACACTTTGTATATTGTTAAATTTAGTAGCAAACCCCTGCATTTTGGAAATCCAAACATAAGAATCCTACACTTTGTATATTGTTAAATTTAGTAGCGAACCCCTGCATTTTGGAAATCCAAACATATGAATCCTACACTTTGTATATTGTTAAATTTAGTAGCAAACCCCTGCATTTTGGAAATCCAAACATAAGAATCCTACACTTTGTATATTGTTAAATTTAGTAGCGAACCCCTGCATTTTGGAAATCCAAACATAAGAATCCTACACTTTGTATATTGTTAAATTTAGTAGCGAACCCTGCATTTTGGAAATCCAAACATAAGAATCCTACACTTTGTATATTGTTAAATTTAGTAGAACCCCTGCATTTTGGAAATCCAAACATAAGAATCCTACACTTTGTATATTGTTAAATTTAGTAGCAAACCCTGCATTTTGGAAATCCAAACATAAGAATCCTACACTTTGTATATTGTTAAATTTAGTAGCAAACCCCTGCATTTTGGAAATCAAACATAAGAATCCTACACTTTGTATATTGTTAAATTTAGTAGCGAACCCCTGCATTTTGGAAATCCAAACATAAGAATCCTTCACTTTGTATATTGTTAAATTTAGTAGCAAACCCCTGCATTTTGGAAATCCAAACATAAGAATCCTACACTTTGTATATTGTTAAATTTAGTAGCGAACCCCTGCATTTTGGAAATCCAAACATAAGAATCCTACACTTTGTATATTGTTAAATTTAGTAGCAAACCCCTGCATTTTGGAAATCCAAACATAAGAATCCTACACTTTGTATATTGTTAAATTTAGTAGCAAACCCCTGCATTTTGGAAATCCAAACATAAGAATCCTACACTTTGTATATTGTTAAATTTAGTAGCGAACCCCTGCATTTTGGAAATCCAAACATAAGAATCCTTCACTTTGTATATTGTTAAATTTAGTAGCAAACCCTGCATTTTGGAAATCCAAACATAAGAATCCTACACTTTGTATATTGTTAAATTTAGTAGCGAACCCTGCATTTTGGAAATCCAAACATAAGAATCCTACACTTTGTATATTGTTAAATTTAGTAGCGAACCCCTGCATTTTGGAAATCCAAACATAAGAATCCTACACTTTGTATATTGTTAAATTTAGTAGCAAACCCCTGCATTTTGGAAATCCAAACATAAGAATCCTACACTTTGTATATTGTTAAATTTAGTAGCGAACCCCTGCATTTTGGAAATCCAAACATAAGAATCCTTCACTTTGTATATTGTTAAATTTAATAGCAAACCCCTGCATTTTGGAAATCCAAACATAAGAATCCTTCACTTTGTATATTGTTAAATGTAGCAGCAAACCCCTGCATTTTGGAAATCCAAACATAACAATCCTTCACTTTGTATATTATTAAATGTAGCAGCAAACCCCTGCATTTTGGAAATCCAAACATAACAATCCTTCACTTTGTACATTGTTAGATTTAGTAGCAAACCCCTGCCCACTACGTAGGCCAACCTCACAAAATATCCGTTTATTAAATTTAATTAATTACCATGGAAACCAATATTAGTGCAGGCCTAATTATTAAATAATAAGAAAATAAAAATTAGGTTATATAAATGCTACGTCAGTTATGTGAATTTATTTGACACCAGCTCACAAAGAGCTCACAATTCGACTATGTGATTCATGAGTGTTTGATTTCTCTAAAATTCTAAACGTTTCGGTGATACAAATATACGGATTTTCCACTTTATATGCGTATATTAAAATACGTACATTTTTTAATGTAACTCAAAAACGCTTATAGGAAATAAACTACTGGAAGAGCAAGAGTTTCGAATGTATTTTTTTATCATCACGCATAGATAAAAACACAACAAAACACATCAGTCACAATTAGATTGTACAAAATATCTTGTACAAAACACATTTTTTCAACTAATAATGTCAAATTTCAACGAAGTAGTCCAATTATTTTAGTCTGTGATGCTTACAGCTATACAGACAAACAGGCATCTAAATAAATGCCACTTTTTGAAACTTTGAGTACAGAAAAAATAATGGCTACATCAAAATCTCAAGACGATTTTCTCACGATGTTATTTGTATACTTCGTATAGTGCGAAATTAAATGCAATATTAACTAACATTACCACGTGTTTGGTAGAAAACCAATTGACTTAGCAAAACGTTTTCTGGGCAATAAAATGTTTAAAACAAAAATATTTTACATGTGAAGTAATTCGCATTAATATTTACTGCTAAAATATTTAATGTTAAAATGCGTAAAGCATTAACATTTTCGTGTTAGCAGGTTGGTAATACTATTTTCCATGTCCTTCATCTCCTTTAACCGTAACTGCTGCATGAATGTCGTAAGAAGGTTCTTCGCTTTGCAACACCTCTCTGGGCCTGTGATGGCGACCAACAATTGCGTTGTGCGTAACTGTAGGAGTGGAAAGTCCTTCAAAATACAGGATGATTCGCAAGTAACCAGCATTCTCCGGAAAGTGATAGTTAACCTTAAAAATCTTCCCGAATAAAATACGCATACAAAAATTGAGAAATATAATTCACCATTTTATTATTATTGTTTCTGTTACATTTATATCATCTATTAACTCGTCTGTTACTTCTGCTTGGCATCACTTTGAAGATGGTATCTATGTTGCCGAAATTTACATCAGTGTAAAATAAGTTGACTTGTTTGATATGTATTCTGTTCATATCAAATTAGTTCCTTTGTATTTTGTGGCAATAAAGGTTTCGTTTTTGTATTTGTATATCACGTGACGAGTGCTTGTTACATATTTGTATTAATATCTTTTATGGTTTGTAGCCCTTCAAATATTAATAAACAATCCAGTTTTACAGTCTTATCTCTACCTACGATAATACTAAGTCAAAAAGCTTCGTCTTCTGCATTCCTCTTATTACTTTAAAATTTAAATTTTCTAACATTGTTCCAACTTCTCTGCAATGCTCATGGACCCGTTCAACATGCCTAACTGTAGTCTATTCTGTTTTATATCATCTCTACACAACTTTCCTCATGTCTCTGTGTAAGTCATCATGACTACTTTACCCACGGATCTTTTACTGTGTTCTAAAGGTACTTTTAAACAATGTTGACATTGGTCTTCTTGGTACCATCCCAGAGATAACGTACATCCAATTGGATTTAACCATTTGCTAATAAAGCAGCACCTTATACAGTTTACTCTGAACATATAGCTCTGAATACTTCTTCAAACGCCAGTACATATTTCTATATTTAAGGTTTACTTTTTTTTATTGACATAGTTCATACTTTATCCCAGTCAGACCAATGAGGACGAGGTATCAGCGTTAAAGGTAATGGCAAAGCAACGGGAGTAACTGCGGCTGAACTGTAATGTGTACAGTTCAGAGACGCAGCACACTGACAAATGCTTTGGCCATATCTACAACCGAATCCCCCCCATTTCAGTTTAGCATCAAGGTTAAGGGTTTCTTTATGAATTTATTTGTACCGGTATCGTATCGATTGCTCTACGGAGGAAATAATAGTAGATATAAATATTTTATTATGTTTCGAAAATTCAAGTTAAGTAATGAATTTTATAATCATATGTTAGTCATTATTAACACACGCGAAGTAAAAGGACAGAGTGAAAGGCAGACAGACGCAATGGCTCCCAATAACATTCCTTAATGCGCACCAAGTTAAACTGCAATATGGAAATATTGTTTTAATAAACAAACACTGACTTGCCCTCGATTCCTTGGCGTTTAAGATAATCTATGTTCTGTGTTCTGTGTTCTGCGAGGCATATCTGGGTTTTCGTTCCGTGATAATAGAGAGGGAGAGAAAGGGAGAGCAAACCTACTGATGCTTGCTGGAGATTATTAGCTGAACTGATTCAAACAGCAACGTATAATGAACAATTATAAGAAGACAAATAGGAGTTTTCGGAAGCGAAATGTAGAAACTTTTTTGGAAAATTAAAGAGATTTCATGTTCAATTTCACCAAAATCTGTCAGTTTTATCAATGTTTCTGATCCGGGTTTATCATAACGGCCGCTCCAAGAGCTCGTTTTTAATATACTTTTGCTAAAAGGGTGCCATATGAAGTATTATCTCGCTGTTAGGTATCATTAACAGCAAAGAACAAAACTCAATTGAGCGTTAATTAGCAAATTTTAATTGGAAAATGAGCCATTTAGAAAACCATTTATTTAGAAATGCCCAGCCCAGGGCTTTGAAATGAGAGCCGATATATATGCAACGTAGCGTTGGCAATTTTAATCCGATTTGATTCAAACTACAGACATTGGATAATAAGTTAGCAGCGTTACCAATAAATCTGTTCAATAATTTCAAAATGGCGACCACATTTCAAATCTTTAAAATTCACAAATAATTTCTCAAAATTTTTTGTTGAAAATTTGATTCACCGCATTAATTATAATTCTGAATTTAAAATTGAATAAAATTGTTTTTTATAGCGGTCAGGTTTTCTTGTATTTTCAATGTAACCTGAAAGTTAAAATGGTAATATACGCAGATTTTAATACTGATGAAGTCAGAATTTCAAAAAAGGGTAAAATAACAAATTCGCTTCAGTCAGGTCAGCGAGACAGTTGCGTGCTGCATTCATTGTTAGTTATGTTACAGTTAGTAGCTTGTTGAATGGAATTACATTTGCTTACCTTTATTTACTAATGAAGCAGTCTTCTTAACTCATGCAGCAAGTTGCATTCAGCGATGCATCAGAACAAAACATGGTGGGCGTTAATCATCAGCTGTTATTATCTTCTTTATTTATAATTAAAGAAAATTAACATTTAAACTGCAAGTACAGGCCTAGCTGAGAATTAATATAATTAACTTAATTTTATTGCTTATAATCACTGGGGGGGAGATTTGAATTACACAATGTTAAAGTACAGAGATTACATTGTGTGCGTAAAAGTATAGAAGTAGGCCTACTGTTGGTTAACTGTAACACAGTGTAGAGTGGAGGTTAAGCCAATTTATCCAAGCAACGGGAGTAACTGCGGCTCGAATTAAGACCTTGAGCAGTTTAAAAAAGCAGCAGACTGACCGATGCCTTGGCCACATCGACCACCGAGCACAGAATACGGTATAAGCTACGCTGGTGTTAATTTCTTTGAAATTAATTGTATTATATGGATCATAAGTGTTCGATATCTGTAAGTTGCTAAACATTTTGGAGATCCAAACATAAGGATCCTTCACTTTTTATATTGTTAGATTTAGTAGGAAACCCCTGCCCACTTCGTGGGCCAACCCTACAAAATATATGTTTATTAAATTAATTTTTTAAACAGTTACCATGGAAACCAATATTATAGCAGGCACAATGATTAAATAACAAGATACATATAATAAATTAGGCTATATAGAAGCTACGTCAGTTTTGTGAATTTATTCGACACCAGCTTACAAAGAAGATTAAATTCGATTATGTGATTCATGGGTGTTTGATTTCTCTAAAATTCTAAACGTTTCGGAGATCCAATAATACGGATTTTTCACTTTATATGCGTATATTAAAATATGTACATTTTTGTATGTAACTCATAAACGCTTATAGGAAATAAACTACTGGAATAGCAACAGTTTCGAATGTATTTTGTCATCATCACGCATAGAAGAAAACACGACATAAAAAAACACAAACACATCTCGGTTACATAATTAAATTATTTAAAATACACGTTACAGAAAACAAAGTAACATAAAGCAGTTCGGAAGTTAGGTTAGGTTAGGTTAATAGTTACAAAATTAGTTTAAACACTCTCCACAAATTAAATTTACCAGAAACAACTAAGGATAAGTGAAGCGGACGAAACAAGAGCACTGCGCAAGTCACAACTCAAAGTCTAGTAATTTAATTTACACAGAAGCCAGCAGGATCAGCCTTCCAGATCTCATCCAACCTATTTTCCATGTGACTGGTTACAAATCGCTCTACCCATTGTCCACGTAACAAGGAGGGAAGAAGAAAAGGATTTACTAGGATCAGTAGAAGATTGCCATTTGAACGCGTTTTGCAAAATCGATGTACCATGAAAGTAGAATGAAAAACCTACTTAAGGAGTTTGTCGAGAAGTTGCGTCAGGATATGGGGACAACATTGTTGCAGATTTGAGCAGGATCCGGCGATGCTTGACCGTTATACGAATGCATTCTGATTTCAAATAGGCTTATAGATTAGAAGTACTCGAAGAAACTCAAATGCTTATATTCTTATGTAAAAGTGTTTCACGAATATTTTTTACGATAAATACCAATAAGGTAAAAGGTATTTATTTGTACAGTCATCAAAAATGATATCGGCACAAGGCTGTCTCCTTGACGTAATAGGAGACAATTTTCAAAAAGTATTTAAAAAATAATTTATCTTACACATTTTTTTTTAAAACCTAAATTCACCCAACTTATTAAACGTTCAACTCTGCACTAAGTAGTTAAAAATACAGTGAAAATAAAAAATGAATCATGACCGCCGTTTGAAGATTTTAACGCTGATTACTGTTGTGGAATATCGTGTGTATACACTTTAAGGTTTGGTATAGAGCTCACTTCAAGGTCCCGGATCGTGGTCTTACCATGATGGCCGCTCCAATAGCTCATGTTCCAATAGAAATGCACTAAAAATGAGTACTTAAAAGTTAAGTTATAACACAATATGATCATTCAATTTGCTTAACTTTGAAATTGTTTTCTTTTAATTTTAAGCCCTCAATGGAGCACATTTAGTCAATTTTGGTTCTTTTGAGCTTTCAACTTTGGTTCTTTTAGGTTTTTGAGATTCTCCCAATACTTTTTTAGTCTTATAGATCTCTGTCTAACTTACTCCGAGTAAAAGGCAAATCCTTTTGTTCGGTTCTAATGTTAAACATTAGATTTAAATTTTAATCTAATGTTTTTATTCCTAAGGATTGGTTTTTCTCTTCCTTCTTTCAGACGTTCCTCCGTTATCCCTAATTCTTTTAGGTCCTGTTCCACTTCTTTAAGCCACTCATTCTTTACTTTCATCTTGAGTTGAAATTATGTTTATTGCAGTTCTTTGCTGTAAATGATATCCCACAACGGGTTACCTACTTAATATTGCATCATTTTTTCCATTAGAAATTAAGCAGTTGTAGCAGTCATTGTGGTAAAACGAAGATTAGGGACCTATTTTTCTAACTGACCAATTTTGTATGAAAGTTAGCATTTAACCATATTAAGTCTTATTTAACCATATTTTAATTTTTGAAAAAAAGTTTGTTAAAAACGTGTTCGATTAAAAACTGTTAAAAACCTGATTTTCGCAAAATCGACGCCGTCAATTTTGATCCAGTTTTGCCAAATGTAGTCCGTTAGTATCAAAATAAAACGTATGGATCGCTGCAGCTCCGAAAAATCTGGTTAGAGAGTTCCTGAAAAAACCAAAAATCAGATTTTACTCAAATTTAAGTCACAGTAGGCTATAACAAATTTGAAATAAAAAACTTCCACAAGTAAAAAAACCAACAAATCCTCGTCTAGTTTCAAATTTGGTACGTTAACTTCAATTCTGGTTCTTCAGGTAACGAAAATTTTAACGAAATCTGACAATCTGTTTACGTGAAATTAACCCCTTTTCTTTATTTACTACCGTAGCTTTGTAATCGCATTGTTTGGCATATAATTGAACACGAGAAAGTTCCTGTAATATTTTTACACCATTTAACTCGTGAAAAATCAAAAACACGTGCGCATTTATAAGACAAATCACGTTTAAAAATGCTTGAAAGTTTACAGGTATCTGTTAACTAGTTGAATTATACGTAAACAAATTTCCAAAGCCATATTAGTTGCGTAAACAAACAACGTCATTTTTTAAACAAGATTTACAATGTATGGCGAGTGATTTATAGTCCTGACCAGGAATGTCGGGATGTTTAATACAACTCAGAAGATGAATGACGAGTTTGTTCAAAGTATCAGGTTATATATAATATTATATACCTACGTGTGATATATTTTTATTTCCTTTATAAACGCTGTATTAGTTCGAACTTTGGACCAGAACATTTATGATTAACACCTGTTATAAATAATAGTTATTAACATACTTTCGCATTTTAGTTTTCATAATGCATTTCATTTGCCTTTAAGACCTGTAATTTTCAATACTTGTCCGATAGATATAAATCTAACAGAAACACTGTAATACAAATAGGATGCCTAGTTGAGAATACTAAAAAACTGTGTTAATGATGGAATATTCGTGTTATTATTTTTTATTACTACATTTGCCAACATTTGAGTATTTTTTTTTTTACTTTTTTATTCTTATTTTTTTAAGTGTGAGATATCATTTGAAATTATCATTAAACTATTATTAAATGAGCACTTAAACCGTAACATCAAACCACGTACGTCAAATCAGCGGTACAGTCCGCGTCGCGGTAGTACAGACGACATGAAATAAGCTGATTAATTCTTGTTAATATTTAGTTTACATTTGAAACAAGGCACGTAAGTACTACCTCAGTACGTATATTAAAACATGTGTTTGATCAC
Organism: Callitettix versicolor; assembly: GCA_022606455.1. NCBI lineage: Eukaryota > Metazoa > Arthropoda > Insecta > Hemiptera > Cercopidae > Callitettix > Callitettix versicolor. Next base: position 26,145,761 of record CM040183.1, read on the forward strand.
TTAATTAGTAATATAATGAATAGTAATCAAATATATATATATATATATGTTTTAGTCATTACGTTTATGTTTTACGTTAGGTACTTATGGACAAATGCATTGATTTTAGGTACACAAATGTCCGAATAGAAAGTTATAACAATATGAACAATATTCTTTATTCGATAATTTGCGTACGTTATAGAAACAATTCACGAAGTTTCTAGAGTATACATCAACTCATGTTGTCAAGTAACCTAACTTAAAACGTAAACTTAGATACTGGAACATAAGCTTAGATACTTAGGCTATTG
>CM040183.1:26151053-26311053 GCA_022606455.1 Callitettix versicolor
AAGTTCAAGCGCTGGTGTTCATATTCACCTAAACAGCTGATTTTGCACTACAGGTCACGTGACATATTCGACCAATCGTTTAATAATTGTATTATAATTACTGAAATAAATTAATTTTTATTTATGTGTTTGACTGTGAGGAGTGAACACAACTAAAGTGATTATTGTAATGAATTGTGTTTAACTTGTCTTAATAAAATAATGTTTTTGGAATATTTTTTTCTTTTATTACGTACTTTAATATTCAATGTAGAGATACTCACTCGCGGTAGATTAAACTTCTTATTATAAGCTACAATTCTGTACAATTTTAATGGAACTATATTGTGACGTCATTGATATTTACATTGCACTGATCGTGCTAGATGTACTACGCCAAGTGTGACGTCATTGTTTTTTGTCGCCCGGTAGTTTTCATGCGCGTTCGTGTATCGTGTTCGATACAAAACCGTTATAAATTTTTCACACAACCTTGTTAAGTTTTTAAGACTGTGAAAAAAGTTTTAATTTTTTATGATGTGTGTAATCGTTTTTGCGATGAGGAACACATTACCCACTTTCGCGCTGTAAAATGTTTTTGAGGTTACGCGGGTAAATTCTTTCCATTTTTTTTCAAACTTCCCGAAGGTTCCGCACATTTATATTTTGTATTATTACATCTGACCACGTAATATAGTATAAAGCCAAAACAGGTTAAACTGCATTTATCGTTATTATATTGTTTAAGCCAAGGCTTATATAAGTCCACTAAGTATTTGGAATCCAATTGAAATAATTGCAGACAGAAATAGATTTATAAGACTTTTTGTGTTTAACGTCCGACTATTGTGCACACTTGGGCTAATGCAGACAATGGGGATGATTTATAGCGTATGAAAATGCCAAGGTCTGGCCGGGAATCGAATCCGGGTCCTCGTGGTGAAAGTCTAGTCCGCTATCAACTAGGCCACCGATTGAAGCGAACGAAAAACAAAGATTGACAACAGAAGCCTGCCAAATATGTTAGCTATAATAGTCGGACTATACGATCTCCCTTCTCTATACTCCGACTTTGAGTCTTGTTCATCCAGTTGTATCGCGTTAGTCTTACGATGGTGTCAGACCATCAGGTTCGAAAACGTCCTCTACTAATTTTTTTCTTTCCAGAACGTCAATTTGATTAATCTATAAATCAATCAGTACTCATGTAGATTATCTACATTTTAATAGTTTGGCAGCCGCCTCGGTGGCCTAGTTGATAGCGTACTGGGCTTTCACCCCGAGGACGCGGGTTCGATTCCCGGCCATGGCTTGGCATTTTCATACGCTATAAATCGTCTCATCGTCTGCATTAGCCCAAGTGTGCACAATAGTCGGACGTTAAACCCCCCCCAAAAAAAATTCAATAGTTTGGTAATTCTACCGGCTGACTGTTAACTTGCATCTACTCCGAATTTCTTCGTTTACCAGTAAATCCCCAATGACACTAGCAACAGACACTTTTCTTTCTATATCCATTTTTCCATAGTCTATAAAATATAACCTACTTTCAACATTTTAAAAGTTCTTAATAGAAATATTAATGTATTATTAAGTTATTACATAAACTTAAATAATAAGAAGAAATAAATTCGTTATAGCCTATATTAATGTATATATTCGTGTACATTATATTATATTGAAATCGATATAATTCCTACTTCAAACACGACATTTTTTGCAACCAGAATGATTACTAAATGCAAGACTCTATCTACAATAAAAAAGCACGACACTTTTATTATAAGATATGATGATTGCTTGAATAAATGAATAAGTAAGCAAATTTTATACGGTCGTGAGATTAATATTTATTATAAAACTGCATTTAATTTAGTTATTATATACAAAGAAGAAATGTAGGTTACCAATTTATTAGCATTTGGGGGGATGAGGCGATAAAAAAGCTGATTTTTAAAAGTCGTATTTTTAATACCGTTTTTTCACAATTCTGTTTGTCTTTTCTATGTAAACATGTTTTTAATTATTTCTTTACTTCTTGCCACAAAGTTTACAGACAGTTTTGAGATTGTGAAAAAATCATGTATTATTTCTCGAGTCAACATCCCTTTTTCTCATCACATACGGTTCGTACAGGCATAAATAAGTTGTCTTTAGAAAGATTTTTACTAAAGATTTTTACTTTTTTATTAAAGCCAAAAACAGTACTGTAACGATGCCCCAGCCTCCATATTCTACAGACATGGCTCCGTGTGACTTTTCCTGTTTTTAAAAATAAAGAGAACCTTAAAGGGCCGTCGTTTTACAGCCTTAGATGACATTAAAAGCGCATCGCTGAAAGAACTAAAGGCTACCTCAAAGATCGAGTTTGAAAAGTGTTTCGAGGATTGGAAGGAGCGCTGGCACAAGTACATAATCTCCAATGGGGACTATTTTGAAGGCGACAACATCAATGTAGAAGAATAAATAAATATTTTGTTCAAAATATTAAAATTCTCGTTACTTTCTGAACACACCTCGTATATATTATTCGTACAGGCATAAATGAGGTATCTTTAGAAAATTTTTTTAACCGGCTTCTGATATTGAAAAAACGATTTTGCGCTAAAACTTACTGTTTGTGGAAAATTTTAACATAAAAGACACTTTTAACTGTCATAAGCAAAATGGCATCACAAATCAGACAATATTTTGTATATTTTACGAAGCTAACTTATTAATCACGTATAAACAACCCCATTACAAATGCCACTTTTTTGCATAACGTGCTTAGAACAATACCAATATTTACTTAAAAATCATTAAACATATAGGTTATGTGGTCCTACAGGCAGTCCCCAATCCCTGCCCGTCGTACAAGCCGAGACAAGCATTTCGAATACCAAACACATATTTTGGTCTCCTTTTTTACACAAATATATTTGTGATATCTCCTTTCTTCGTGCATGTATCTATTATTAATCGATCGCTTTTCGATTTGTTTTTTTTTCATGATTTCCCTTCCTTCCAACTACCGCCCTCACCCCAACGACTACTTTTATTCAAAAGGCTGTGTTTACTTAAAACTTTCATAGTGCGAAATTTCGTACGCGCCCCTGATATTTTAAAATACTGATTGATTTCAAAACATTTTTTAAAAATTACTTTTACTTCGACGTCTGTTCTTTTTGTTTATCTCTGAAAAAAATCTAACAAGCATGTTTTGCTTTCTCAAGTTACTGTCCCGGTTTGGTAGGGTTTACACTGGTTTAACTTGAACTTAAACACCGGTAACTTTAGGGCGAATAATTGCATGTGAAAAAGTTTGTGCAATGTTTTCGAACCATATATATGTATTATATAATATTTTTAGCTTCAAGCTATATAAATCGCCAGTCTTATCAATAAATCTTTTTATCTTGGACAGCCTATACGTATGTAATAAAAATTGAATTCCTCTGAGATATTGGTTTTATACTTTGATTCATGGAATAAAGTGAATGGGGGTGGGAAAGTGTTATCAAAGTAGCCTCGCACTGGGGGGGGGGATCAAACCCTTACTTTCCGAACCATTAGCCTTTCAAAGGATGATTTTAACTACTTTAGGGATTTATAGACATATGTAGTTTGGATTTTAAAACCGTGTCTTAACGCAATTCCGAGAACGAATATTGTTTTGGTTAATTTTACAAATGCTGAACAATGAAATCAACACCGATCCTGACCTCTGCGCCACTTTTTTAAGGGGTTATTAATGTACGAGTGCGCGCGCGCCTGTGTTTTAATACTCTCACAATTTTAGTCCGATTCAAATCAAAATTGGCACAAAAATTGATTTTAGTAATAGTTCGTAAAATGACAAAATTCGTTCAAAGGTTTCAAAATGGCGGTTATTTAACTTTTTTGGCTTAAATACTTTTGCAAATCTGATTCGCATCATAATCAATATTAATAAATCAACATTTTGATTTGATTTTAACTGTGATTCATTTTCGCATTTCCAGTATGATTTGAAAATTTCAAATGCAGATTTCAATGCTTTTCACGATGGTGAAATCATAATTTCAAGAAAAAGCAATGAACTTTCTTAAATTCGCTTCCATCACGTGTATACATCGTTGCTAATTAAACACACAAAATAAAAACACGATAAAACAATTACATTCCACTGTGATGTATTTACCAGCTTAAAAATTTATATTTAACGGAATACCATGCCAAGCTTTCATTTAACACTTTATTACCTATAGCAGTCATTAGAATTTACGTATATTTCTTTGTTCGCGTAATGGCCAATACCAACACGCGATATCTGAATAATTAGTGGCATTGTTCGGCGAGGATAAATGTGTGTGCCATTTTAACGTGGCTGTTTGCTGTTTGAACAGTATATTAATACATCGCTGTTGGCTGTTAGGGGTGGCGAACAATTAACATCAGCTTGAAGTAGGCCACTAATTGCGATACACTCTAACGTCTGTCGCGCGTGTATTGTTTTCGTTTAGCAGACACTTTCGGTTGGCTTCTTATTCTTTAAATTTCGAACAATACAACAATGGCTGACTGCGCTGCATATTGTCCCACGCGACTCTGTCTGGATTTGCAAATATTTAAATAAATAGCAGTGCATGTGAAACAATACTGTAGACGAGGGCTGCTGGACATATCGCAGCTTCAGCCTCGCTAGTCTGTACTGTCCGACACGTTGTAACACATAATCGCTGCACGCAGCTGTCTCGCTTACTCGACGGAAACGATTTTTCAAAAAATATCGATTTAAAATGAACTTTTTGGGGCGGTTAGGCCCACACTGGAGCACATTCAGTCATTAGTGAGGTCTCATCTTCTTGGCGCTTTTCCTCCCAATATCTCTTCAACCTTTGTGATCTCCTTTTCCTAAGTTCTTCTGAGATTGTCATGCCATTTCGGTCGCTTGCTTTTCTAAAATTGTTTCATTTCCTTGTCCTTGAGTATGGCTTTCTCTTCCCCCTTCCTCAACTATTCCTCGGTTATCCCTAAGTCTTCTAGGTCTTGTTCTATCTCCTTGAGCCAATTATTTTTTATCTTTGTACTCAACTAGTAGTTCAGTCATTTCTTGGTGAGCTTAAAATATACTTTATTATTAATAAATAATAATAAACAAATAATTGATTAAATAAACGACCGATCCAAACGGAAAAATATAAAAATGTATCCGTGAATCATGGATGTGAAGCATATTAATGTAGACATCAAGACAAAAGAATTTCGATGGTTTGGCCGTGTCCAAAGAATGGACGAAAATCGACTTCCCAAACAGATTTTAAAATGGAAACCACAGGGTCGCAAAAAAAGAGGAAAGACCGAGACTTAGTTGTAGAGAAGGAAGTGAGAGAGAGGGGATTGGATCAGATCTGTGGAATGACAGGGGAAGTGGAAGCTAGGAATCGGAAGACGTCGGAAAACGTTTTAAGTTGAAAAGAAGATCAATTAAATATTTTATCTTATATTTTGTTTAACAACTGATTACGTAACAATGAAATACAAAAGTGAATTTCGCATTTTAACGTAATATACAAATATTTTATTGCTTATTTAAGTTAATTTGGTTGTGAAAATAAGATTTTTAAAAAAGTAGTTACAATTTTTAGCTACTTTTTATAGGAAAATAAGTTACTGTAGCGGCCATAATAGTAAGACTTTAGACCTTGAAATGAGCACCAATCCTGACACCTAGATCACGTTTTCAGAAGTCGTTCAAAAATTTTATATTTGTTTTATAGCACGCTCGAAATTTTTTCCCAATTTAATTCGAACTTGGCGCACAAATTTACTTTTATAATAAATAAAAGTTGGACAATTTTTTTACCTGGCACAATCCGTTCAATAGTTTAGAAATGGCGGCCTTTCCATATTTTAAAATAATCGTAATTATATTTTCTTTCACGTTTTTGAAAACATGTCTGATTCAAATATTTAAATCAGCGTTAAAATGAACATACATTGACATTTTAATTTTACTTGAAATTAAAAATATGAATTTTGACGGTGGTCAGCGTATACGTTTGTACTTTCATTGTAATTTTAAAGTGCTAATATAAGCAGATTTTAATACTGTCTACGACAGTGAAATAGATTTTTTTAAAAGTGGCTTGATAAGAAAACTATCTCAGGAAATTCGCTTCCATCACGTCAAAGAGACAGCTGCGTGCATACCTAAACAGCACGGCTTGTGGAGTTACAGTGAATGTAGCATAACAATAAATTGATGTAGTTATTGTACAGTAACCGCCAGTCATTGAGGTGGAGTAAAGACGCATTGTTGTCAGGTTACTGGGTCCGCAGGAGGTCTTACAAGCCAGATTAAGGAGGACGACAGACGGCTTAGGTTAGCGTTAATTTGTCAAGCTGGCGTATCTGTATCCTTGGAGGATTCCTTCTGGAGGTCACCTCCGAACCTCTACATCAAGTGAATCATGCAAAGTTTTACCAGCAATAAACGGCTAGGATTACCGGTAAAACAAAAGCAGCTGGTTTGAGTGGAAGAGGTTTTTTAAGAGGAAATTCCTTACGGCGGGCCTAACACTTTTTTGTATGAAGGACAAATTTAAAACCAGCCTTAACACTAATAAAACGTAAAAATGCGTCACGCTTGCAGTTTACACAGTTAGCATTCGTGAAGTAAAATTAAGTCTACCAGTGAGTTAATGTTTTTAAGTGCGTTAATTACTTTAACTTTTTTACATTTAATATTGATTTGTTTGAAATGAAATATATAAAACAGTTAAATAATAGCAAATTAAATTATAATTAATTACATTATATTACATACCTGACTCATCTAGCTTAATTGTTTAAGCGTTTACAATTAAATATACCTTGCATTGCATACAAATAGATAAATACAAATAAATAAACATTTAATTTATTAATGAACAATGTTGTACTCAATACAATACAATGTTGTACCCAGCCAATACAATCATTAGAGTATTAACAGTTGAATATGTTTTAGTATTTATATATTAAGTAGACTGTTAGTTCAAAGAACAGTGGTCCTCGTATAGAGAGCGTTCCGATTTTCCGTAATATTTCAGGGAAAATGTTACTGAAACAACTTTGTTGAAACTTTTATGCTCTTTCGCCATGAAGAGGTCAAAATTATGACGTTTTGCCGTTCAGTAAGTATTACAGGAAATAACCATCAACTAAACTCTCAACGTTGAATCAGAGCCCGCCATCTTGAAACGGAAGAGAATGGGAAAGAATGTTACACAAACGTCTTTTGGGCTTTATACAAGTTACCTTCGTTCCGAATTTAAAAACAATCGGTCAATGTGTTTGATTAAAATTGCGTATTTTCTTCATCGTTAAATCAGAGGCTGCCATCGTGAAATGCAAGTAAATAGGAAAAGATTGTTACACATACGTCATTTGGGTTTTATTTAAGGTAACGTCGCATCAAATTTTAGAATAATTGGTCAAAGGGTTCGGCCAAATCTGCGTAACAAACAAAGCAAAAACCGAACAGTTTAGTTGAAACAAAAACCTAGCATTGCTCGGTCAGTAAGTATCGTCCAATTCTTTAAGTTTTTACTTCTGTTGGCCTGTCTTCAGACTGTTTCTCTTTAAACTAATTAATACCACAAAAACGATTTCCATAAACGAATACAAATACAATAACATGGCCAAGCAGATGCTTCTAAAGTCGTAGAGATGGTTTTGTTTTCTTACCTTTAAATTAAAATCGGCCGTTGGAATTTAAACTGGAATGTTCTGTTTTCAAGAGTTACAAAGCTAACAATGGATCAGCTGACTCCTAGTGTACTCCTAGCTGCACTGTCACGACACTGACTAAACCACGCTATTCACTAGAAACACATCACGCAAACTGTAACACTTGTAGTGTACGACCCTGAAATGTATTTCATGCTAAAATATAAAAATGACTTTTAAATCGCATCTCCACCGAAAAAGTCGAGCGGCGTAAAAACTTCTAAAGTTGTTTTTTGTTCTTCAAAAGATGCCTTTCGTGAGGTCAGTAAATACAAAAATATGTAAAATATCAAAAAATCCTGAAAACCCATTTTTGTTGCCATTCGAACTATGTTAACAAATTTTTCGAGATTTGTTTAGAATTATATTCAAAACACGCTTTTGTTAACGTCCATAAATTCAAACACATGCATAACATCAAGAAATCCTAAAAAGACAGTTTTCTATATTGACCAAAACTAGGTGTACAAATTTGTAGAAATTTTCCTGTAAGCAACATGAAGATATTAAAGTAATGAACTTGAAAGTTTAAACTTTTTGAGAGGTTCTGTTTAGCTAAACTCCTTACGTGCAAAAACTACAAATACATTTTTAACCAGTATCGCTTCTAGTTTTCAAAAAATTTCTCGCACAAGATAGACTGTAAATAAAAATAACAAATATTTCTGCACAAAATATTATTCTATAAATATTCCTAATTTAAGTGGTTTCTTCCGAAGTTTTAGGTTGGTTTTACCGTGCACATTTCAGCCGACTCTTAACAAAAACAAGGAAGCGTTGAAAACAACTCCGAGAATTTATCACAGTAAAATACTTCGTCACGCGTTTCAATAATGTTAACCGCGTGTTTTATGTTTACAAATACACGCGGCATCTTTAAAAAAATACGGATATTTTAAATTGTTGTTCCTTTATTTTGCTGTTTAAACTTGAAAAATAAATTGTAAATTTACTCAAACATAATTAGGATTTATTAAAACAGCTGTTGTTTTGTCATTTATAATAAAACACAGGAATATTGTTAATAATTGCAATAAACATAACCTCAATTTATTAGGTTTTTAACCTGAAAAACAGCTGTTGCAAAATCAACTGTTAAAGTATATATTAATTTCATTATCGCATGTAGCATTTTTGCTATGGTAGAAACCAGCATGGTAGAATTCAGACCCAGAACTAAAGATTGACACAAAAGTGAGCGTCAACGTGAGCTGTAGATTACATTTCGAGAAGTCGAAATTATTTTTTGTGGATTTTCTAGTGCCTTATCACGCTCACGGTCGCAATGTTTTTTCGATTTGATTCAAACTTTTCAAGAATTTACAAATAATACATTTTTAGAAATCTGATATCACCATAGTAATTCATGGTTGAAATATGCATCAATTATGTTTAAAATTTGTATTATGCAGAAATTAGTGCTGATATCTTTAAAAAAATAGTGCTGATAGTGTAAGAAATTTTTTTTTTTTGAAAATTGCTTCTATCACGCCAGATAGGAAGCTGTGTGTCGCGATTACCAAGCTATAATTATTAAATAGATGACTCAAATACATTAATGTTAAAACCGCCTAAATTATTTTAACTTAATAACTTAATAGTACAAGTCAACTTACAACGTATTACATACAGCACAGTATTTCTCTCCCTTAGGATAAATATATTTCAAAAACAATAAACAAAAAATACTCATAAATTTCACCTAGAGAAAATAAGCGGTTGAGTCGATCTACAATTAAAAAAAATCACCGATTAAAAAAAAACACAATAATTGAAGAAACGTAAAGTCTGAACATCTGCCCATCGGTAATCGCCAAAGGGAAATACAATAATTCTTGAAGCGTGTGTCTACATTAGAACGGGCCGAGGAAGGGAGGAGCTGGAAATGTTTTATTGGCTCAGAGATTCGACACATTCCGAAATAATTACTAGGTCGATATGCAAATAAATTCTCACGGATAGTGGATATATTTATACATATTCATTATGAGTTCACATTTTTACTGAGTGCATTCTTATGTCTGCTTTCTAAAGTAAAATATCACTCAAAAATATCTCTGCCATCCCACCTGACTCTCACGGTGCAGTGCAGACTGTATCAGGGAGTATGACGGCGTTATGTGAAGGATCTTCGAAGAAAAACAAAGATAGCGCCATAGGTGTTGCGCGATGTTTTCATACTACACTGTTTGTAAATTACTAGTGGAGGAAATAATTTTCCCTACAAAAATGAGCGAATTTGAACTTTCCACAATGTACTAAATTGTTTTCTCCTCAAGAAGCGAATGGTCGGTCAGTCTACTGCGTCTCTGAACTACGCATCTCGTGGTTCCTAGTTGGAGCCGCAGTTACTACCGTTGCTGTACCCTTACAGTTAACGCTGATACCTAGTTCTCCTTAGTCTAACTGGTATAAAAGGTTTGAGTACAAAAAACTCACTATCAAAAACAACTAAATAAAATTTAAGTTTTTTACAACACAACGTATTTACTGTAAGATGAATCATATTAGGCCTATACAGTATTTCCATGTTACATAACGTTCCGAGTATATTGTTCAAATACGCGTAAAAAAGATTTAAATAAACTTTTTATAAATAACGATTGTCTATATTTAATATTTTTAAGTGTATTTGCTATTATATATTTTGTTGAGGGTAATTTTATTCCTCGACATTTTAATAAGTTTGAATAACATAACCTAAAACTGTGTTCTAAGAGTAAATTTGTATTGTTGAATTAGCATTTTTATGAAAATTTCCCAAGTCTCGTGCGTAAAAATTCATATCTCCTTTAAAATAGTGACATTTTGCTAATTTGTTGGACGAATAGTTAATGGGGATGTATTACCATTACATGTTACATAAGAATGTAGAATTTGTAATTTAATAATAACTTCAATATACAATTAAAATAGTTAATTTTCGTTACATTCAAACTGTTTTTGAGAGATTGCCAAAATTGTTAGGAATATTTAAAACTACTCACAATCATTAGGCTAATTTTAAAATGTTACCGTCGTGGGAAGGTTGATTTTCAATTTATATTTGTTTAATTAATATACTTGTTTTAATTTTGTTATTTAATAAAACAATATATACAAAAATAAAAGATCAATCTTATACAATATATCCAACAGTTAATGTTCTAACAATTGTGTTAGCTGGGCTGAGCATGTACTATTAATTGCAGATTATTAATGAATTTATTTATATAGATAATAATAAAAAACAATTTTACAAAAAATGTTCAAGATATATTTAGCTGTAAACGTTCTAATATTTTGTGCTAGGTACGTAGTGTAATTATATTATAATTATTTATTATTCAATTTAATAATAATAATAATTATTATTATTTAGTAATCAATTAATTATTATTTATTATTATTATTATTTATATACATAATATTATAGAACATTCTTGCAAAATGTATGTAAAGAAATATATAACTCTTAAATGACTAAAATATTTGTGCTGGAATGTACTATGATGGCGTTAATTTTAAATTAAATATTTATTTTTTAATTTACCTGTATAAAGAATAATATTTATATTTATTCTTGTGTAATAAAAAGACTCAACAAACAGGTCTCACACACACACACACACACACACACACACACACACACACACACACACACACACACACACACACACACACACACACACACACACACACATATATATATATATATATATATATATATATATATATATATATATATATATATATATATATATATGTGTGTGTGTGTGTGTGTGTGTGTGTGTGTGTGTGTGTGTGTAACGAGAATTTTAAAATTTGCAGGCTTTCAGAGTCCGATTGTCAAACATTTTTTTTATTATGTTGGTATACATGCCCTTGAAGTAGGATAAAACTTTCAGCTGTTTTTATTGTTGACTTTGTATGTGACAGCCACTAAGGTTAGACGTGTTTCTATGAGCTCGGAGATTTTAGTTTGTTAAAAGAAATGGATCAAAGAATATGTATCAAATTTTGCGTAAAAAATGGAATAAAGCATAACAAAGTGTGTGAAATTTTAACAAATGACTATGGTGAGTCTGCTATCAGTAAAGCAAGAGTTCACGAGTGGTATAAGCGTTCCCAAGAAGGCCGTGAAGACGTTGAAGATGACGAACGCCCTGGACGCCCCAGCACATCAACAACCGATGAAAACGTGGAAAAAGTGAAAGAAATGGTTGTAAACAATATTCGAATCACAATCAGAGAGGTCGCTGATGATGTTGGCATATCGATTGGTTCATGTCATGACATTGTTTCTAATGTTTCGTTTATGAAAAGCGTGGCAGCAAAATTCGTTCCAAAGTTGTTGAATTTTGAACAAAATCAGCGGCAAATGGAAGTTGCTCAGGTGTCACTAAATGAAGTCAACGACGATGCAGAATTACTGAAACGTATTATAACAGGTGACGAAACATGGGTTTACGGATATGACGTCGAAACTAAGGCTCAATCATCCCAGTAAAGGCATTCTGGGTTGCCAAGACCGAAAAAGGCTCGACAAGTGCGGTCGAACGTGAAAGTTATGCTCACTGTGTTCTTCAATATTAATGGCATAGTGCATCATGAATTCCTGCTACCAGGTGAAACGGTCAATAAGGAGTACTAACTACAAGTTCAACGCCGTTTGCGTGAAGTAATCCGAAAAAAACGCACGGATCTGTGGAAAAACAATTCATGGCTTTTGCACCACGATAACGCACCAGTTCACACTTTATAGCTTGTTCGTGAACAGTACTGTAACGATGCTCCAGCCTCCATATTCGCCAGACATGGCTCCGTGTGACTTTTTCCTACTTCAAAAAATAAATATAACCTTAAAGGGCCGTCGTTTTACAGCCGTAGATGACATTAAAAGCACATCGCTGAAAGAACTAAAGGCTATCTCAAAGATCGAGTTTGAGAAATGTTTCAAGGATTGGAAGAAGCGCTGGCACAAGTGCATAATCTCCAATGGGTACTATTTTGAAGGCGACAACATCAATGTAGAACAATAATTAAATATTTTGTTCAAAAAATTAAAATTCTCGTTACTTTCTGAACACACCTCGTGTATATATATATGTATATATGTATGTGTGTGTGTGTGTGTGTGTGTGTGTGTGTGTGTGTGTGTGTGTGTGTGTGTGTGTGTGTGTGTGTGTGTGTGTGTGTGTGTGTGTGTGTGTGTGTGTGTGTGTGTGTGTGTGTGTGTGTGTGTGTGTGTGTGACCTGTTTGTTGAGTCTTTTTATTACACAATAATAAATATAAATATTATATTTTAAATATTATATATTATATATGCGTCTGAAATAATGTATTTACAAAATGCTGTTCTACTGGAGGTTTAAGAGAATAAAACTTTTGCCACATCTGAATATATGTGATATGATTACAGGGGTGTAACCATTTTGCCTAACCTGAGCCCTGATTTGTTAAAACAATTTGACACAACAGGTAGTAATTCATTAAAATAAAATTATAACCGATTCGATGTTTCTCTTAGTTTTAGGTGATTACAATTTCCACCACGCTGCGAAAAAGCACTCAAAAACATTTTTTTAAAATTTTCTCACTTAAGTAAGGTAACAGAAAAATATAAAGTTTGAGATTTTGACAAAATAAACAACGTGTCATTATTTTACTACTCAACTCACAATTTTTTTTCGATGTATAAAGAAAATGTACACAATAATTTCAACAATTTTTCTAAAAAACTCTATATACTGTACAGTACAAACTTTCTTAAATCCAAATTTATTTCGTTAAAAAAACATTATTAAGACATCAATTTTCTTGAAGTCAGCAAGAAAGATATATTAATCTATCTCTGTAAATTAAAATCTATTGATAAATTAGAAAAAAAAAAAAAATACCGTATTTACTTTTTTACAGAAGATATAAGAGGATGTTCGTTACCCAGCAATATCCTTGGCAGAGGACAACTCAGTAAAAAATACGACTCTGTAACTGAAGGTTAAACATGAACAGAACAAGCGTAGGTACCACGGAGAAAATGTCTGGGTTATGCAGGAAGAAAGCAGAAACTGCAAGGCACATAATGACGATTGGAGGCTAAGGATGTTTATTTTCCTAGACCCTGAGGACCTTTAGGTAACAGTTTATGAGCTAGTCTACTAAACTATTGAAAGTCTTAGTTACACAATAAGTTCTTTTGATCCCAATGCCAGAGGATTAAAAACCCATTAACCCCTAGAACTGATCCAGCAATATATGTCCAACAGTTTCAAAATGGCGGGTTTTTTCAAATATTTAAAAATTATAACTTTTTTACAGCGTTAAAATTTACAGTGATCAGTGGTCAATTTGGTTTTTTCAATCTAATTGTAAAGGCTAAATGCAAATATGCGGATTTTAATGCTGTTAAAATCAGATTTTCAAAAACTAAGTTAAAAATTTGTTTTCTTCGCGTAAGCGATACATCTGCGTGCGCGTTAATTTGTTTTGTTTCGTTTAAACGCGACGCTGCTGGGTCGGTTACGCTGTATTTATCGCGGATTTCAAAACTGAGGCAACTGTCACAATAAATACGCTGAAAGCACTGGTTCCACCTAACCGGTAATTAAGCAGAGTTGCCACAGTTTGAGTGTATGATTGATGGTGGTTGTAACTCCGCGGAACGGGTAGCAGCGGCGGCTATTACACAGGAATGAAGTCATTGCTAACGTATGGCTGTCATTAAACAAAAAAACATTTAATTGTTGCACGCACGCCAAATGAATATAGGTTATTATAATTATGTAAATAGAATTTGAGAGTTCCAAAAGGAGTGAAACGAAAGTGTTGCTGGCTAGAGGCTTTGTTACACGGTACTAATTAAAGAGCACTACAGACTGTAGCTCATCAATTATTAGTTGACCGGGTAACAGAGCCTCTAGCGGTTAACACTTCACGACAAGGCGTGTTTTCTTGTGAGTTATGACGATTCGGTATTCCAGCAGTGACCACACTGGAAAACAGTTTCAAATAACTTTTAAACACTGACTTTCTTGTATTCTTTATTGTAGTAAAACGCTAATCTTGTCTACAGTAGCATAGCCAGTACATCCGGCAGTGTAATTATATTTTTAATCTACGATGTTAGGATATGTGAACAGTCCCATTAACAATACGAATACCACATCAGTATCAACTTGCTAATGGGCACTTACTTAAACACTATTATTAAAATAAATACTTCAAGTATGTAATTAAAAATATTTATAGAAACTATACAACAGCATTGTTTCATTTAGCGTTGCCCGATTTATAATCCTTTTGTAGCAAAATTACGTTGCTAAGATTGAGTTAAATCTGGAATAAAACAGGTGCTGTTTTGATCTACAAACAAAATTATTAATTTTAAACCCAAATAAGACACATAATTACTGAAAAGGACTTAGTAAACGAATTACTTAACTCCTTTAATTCAGTGCAAATTAAGAAATAACCGTTGCACTATATAAGTATATATGAAAAAAATATCTCTAGACTATATTTGTTTGATTTACTCTTTTAAGTTAATAGTCAGCTGTTTATATTATATAAAGTTAAATCATTTCTTATTAACTGATCAGCTGTTTTAACTTCTTATTTTTAGCAAATAGGCCTTATGAAATATGTTATTGACAAAAAGGTTACTAGCAAAGAATATGTAACGAACCAACGTCCGGTTTTTATTCTGAAATACTTAATGTATTTTGCACATACATACAGTTATCTTTCATACATTATTACGCTAAACATTCCAATTAGTTTTGTACTAAAAATAAGGACCTGCGTTATTGAAACTGCATACATAGGGTGCCTACAGGTTCGCTAGAACACTAGAGAACTCCCACGCCTCATATCTTTCCATTTATAGGTTTTAAAATAAAATAAAACCGACTTAAAACTGACAAAAGATTTACAAACGAAATTCCAGGGACAGTATAAAGTGCCCACGTGAGAATGCAAACATACGCGACAAATAATTGATTGTGTGCGTACCAAAACAGCTGATTGCGAAAAAACATTGTTGAAAGTAATATTTAAATTATTGCTATATCTAAGACTTTAAAATTATTGACCGAATCAGTTTCAAAAGTAGAATCGATAAGACAATCTAGGCAATTATAATATGTAAATGCTATTAAATAATATATATTGTTTTTAGTAAACAGTGAATACTGATATTCAATTACGGATAGCGAATTCACATATATACATAGATATACATGCGATTTTACACACACAAACACAAACACAAACACAGACACACACACACACACATACAAGACGTCCTAACCACTTTTTCCTTCAAGTTTTCAAAACAATTATTGAATCAGTTTTGAAAGTAGAATCGTTAAGACAATCTAGGCCACTTCTAATAAGTAAATATTATTAAATGAAAGACTTCCATTTTAGTAATCAGTAAATACTGTAACCTAATTTAGGTATGTAATGTAAGATTCTGTTGTAGTACGTTGCATTTGTAAATATTTCAGTAAGGTACAATGTTACAATTCAGTCAATAATTTTACAGGTAAATTTTTAAATACGAAAGCAGAACAAAGTAAGGCTTGCTGTATTAAATAAAATAAATACAATGAATGACATTACTTTATCAACAGGTCATACAAGTATTGCATATAACTGTAGCCTATGTTTTAACAGAAGTTCATATTGATAAGAAATAGTATACTTATATTTGGAACAATGTTACTGTACAGCAATCTTAAAATACAGGTATTCAATTAAAGAATAGTATTATTATAGTGATTAAATACCAGTCAATGATATTATTGAAGTGAATACTTCTTATGGCGGGGTATGGATGTATGTTTCGCACAGGAAAACAATTCAGTTTGCCGTCACGCATCACGCTCTTATATATATTTGTTTTAAAATGTATTTTATGAAGTGAAAACGTGTATGTTCGCGCTATTATATTACTTACCCAGTCCAACTTAATTATTTAGTTTTGTGTCGTGTTAACTGTGTAACAGTGACGTTTTATACGTTTATTGGTAGGTGTGAATAATAAATATTTAAATTATTTTAAACGCCATTATACTACTTACCCAGTCCAACTTTATTTAGTATTTAGTTTTATGTTAACTGTGGAACAGTGACGTTTTATACGTTATTATATATTGGTAGGTGTGAATAATAAATATTTAAATTATTTTAAATGCCATTATACTACTTACCCAGTGCAACTGAATTATTTAGTATTCAGTTATGTGATAAGTGTTAACTATAGGCTACAACAATGACGTTTTAATAATATTTTATACTTCTTAATATAATATTTTAAATTTGAAAGTTTTGTGTGTGTTTTTGTTTGTTATTTAATCACACATTAACTACTGAACCGACTGAGATGAAATTTAAAATGAACACAGTTTAGGTACCTGAGATGGACATAGATGTATTCCCGTTTTAAAAATCCGAATCCCTGTTATTATTTATTATAAAATTATGGTTTATAAGGTTACATTGCAATGATTTTAATTGAAACAATTTTATAATTCCAAACAACCTACCTTTCCAAATTAAAATATTGCAGTTTCCATTGAAGTTGGCATTTACAATGACAATTAATAAGTCACAGGGTCAGATATTAAGAGTAGCAGGACTCCGTGCTTCTCCCATGGTCAGTTATAGCCTATTCTAGTGTCGAGTAGCAAAAATCTATGTTTTGGCAAAAAACCATAACATAATATAATATTGTATTTAGAAATATATTAAACTGAAATGAACGTACTCATGATTTTGAAAATCGACTATGTATTTTATTTTGTGGTGAAAGCCATAATTCGTGATAAGAAGTAGTCACTTCTGTCGGCATTCATGCGACTGCCACCTTTTTTTAATTGAATTATTTTATTTACAGAATTCATATTTCTTTATTTTCAATTACAAATAGCTATTTCATTAAAAAAAATCTAACCTCTTTTCCTTTTCCATCATGTGTACGTTTGGCACATATTTCATATATATATATATATATATATATATATATATATATATATATATATATATATATATATATAAATATATATAATATAATAATATATATGTATTTATATATTTAAATTATGTTTTATAGTTTATAAAGAAGTGCTATAACACAGTTCAACTTCTTGTTATAACATTGTTGTATATTATTCTTTTTCGCATTAAGTGCAAGAGGGTGCACGGGTAGTTATTACTTTATTCAGAAAATAATTATTTACGCACTAAAAAAAAGTTTAGCGAAAAAACTAACAGTTTGGACTGATACGACGTGGTGAAGTTACAGACAAAATGTTATGCGGGAATTCAGACCTTGAACATAAACTGCCAATAACTAAACTGTCAAACTGGCCAGGTGTGCTGAGGTCAAATTTAGACAGCTGGGCTGAATTTAAGTTTTAACATTTAGCCATACTCACGTTACAAGAAAACTTCCAATTATTGATTTATAATTGGCCACAGCTGTGAATTTTACTGCCAGTATAACGGTTGGTAATTCCGTTAGGAAGGATTCAGACTAAAAATTCCGATAAAAGAATATTGAAAACAAATTTTATTGTAACTCACTCGGTAAAACGTGATTTTGTTCAATTTTTATCACAATTAATTATTTAAATGATAAACAATGCCGAATAATTGCGGCACGCAAATATCTCGCTGACATTTCTAACGATAATGTTTTTTTTTTTTTTACGATACACTTTTACAAAATCTAATTTAAAAGAATTGAACACTGTTATTATTACAATTTAAACTTTGAAATTATGTGCATCAAGAATGTGAAAATTAACTTAGACTGTTCCTAGGTTTCTTTTCATTTCAGTAGAATTTAATATACTAATTAAAGCAGTTTTTAACTGGCTTTGATTGCGAAATCATATTTTCCATTACGTCTGAGATAAAAACGTTTAACTAATTTTTTTAAATGACCGCCATTTTGAAACCGTTGAACAGATAACTTGTAAAAGTTATTCATAAAATCGATCTCTCTCTCTCTCTCTTTCTGTGTGTGTGTGTGTGTGTGTGTGTGTGTGCGCGCGCGCGCGCTGTGTGTGTGTGCGCGCGCGCGTGTGTGCGTGTGTGTGTGTGCGCGCGCGCATGAGTACGAGCACGCATTGTATAGGCTAATAATAAATATTTGTAATGAGAAATAAAGTGTTTGAACATTAGCTCCCCGCGCATCACTAACAACATTTGCTACATGTATTCACATTATGTTACTATATTTAAGGAATAAATTATTCACTTCAATAAGACAAACAGTTGCAGTACTTTATTACATTATATTGTTGAACAAATACACGTACCGGTCTGCAGGTACTTGTACTTAAATAACATGTAAACTGTATTTTACTTCCGGGTAATCGACACTGGGGAATCGTTAATTAAATAATCCAGGTTAAGTTGTCTTAATTTGTCGTAATTTGACGAAAGCGAAGGTCAAGAATAAGAAAGTCCACCTGCGCACATTTCACCTGCCTTCTGACACGCGACCACATCCAAGGCCACCGGTACACTTAGTTTCTTATCAGTCTTAACAACCTATGCTATTATGATAAGCTAATACTTGAACATGCTTATAGTATTCAGTATGCATGCTATGGTATTTATACATTTATATACAGTAGCAAATAAAATAGTTTAACAACAAAACTCGGTAATACTTGTTTTCGAAAACACAACGGTTTATTAATTGACCGTGCGAAGCGAGCTCACTGTTTCAACTCGACCGTTCGATATTTGCTTTGTTTGTTTGTTTGTTACACAATTTTGGCGAAACGCATAACCGATTATTTTGAAATTTAGTACGAATGTAACAATTGCATAAAGCCTGAACGTTAAAATTGTTTCCATTCACTTCCGTTTCAAGATGGCGGTCTTTGATTTAATGAAAAAGAGTGTACGCAATTTTTGGCAAACATATTGACTGATTGTTTTCATCTTATATAAGAAGTAACTTTCAATAAAGTTAAAACGACTTATGTATAAGGTTTTTATCATTCGCTTCCATTTCAAGATGGCGGTCTCTTATTTAACGAAGACGCAGTTTTGAGCAAATTAATAGATCGTTTTGAAATTTTGTAGGTTGGTACCTTGTATAAAGCCCGAACTACGTATTTGTAACATCTTTTTTCATTCATTTTTGTTTCAAGATGGCGGCCTCTAACTTAACGAAGACGACTGTATGGAGTTTTGTCCAAACTTACTGACTTATTGCTTTTAAATTTGGCTCGAAGGTACCTTTTGTAAAGCCAAACGACATACATATGTAAGCCATTCACTGACGTTTCAAGATGGCATCACATTATTTAACGATGACGAGTGTAGTTGCTTCATTTTCCCTGTAATACTGGCTAAACGGCAAGACCTATCATAATTTTGATCGCTTCTTGAAGAAAAAGAATACAATTTCCAATAAAGTTGCTTCAGTAACGTTTTCCATGAATATTACGGGTTAGTGGCTGCAAGGTCTACTAGCATGTAAAAAAATTGTTTGCAACTAATTTTTAGAGTTTTTATGTGAAAGAAAGAACTTTTATAACATCATGCGTCTCATATCATGTGACCGTTCACTAGAAAATTTTGTAAAAATAGTTTTTATAACTGCCTGTTAAAAAAAAAAAAAATGATCGGTTGACTACGAAAAATATTTATGGATAGTTATTGGGTTAAATCATAAATATATTGATTACATATATTAAATATATTGGGTTTTATATATATATATATATATATATGTGTGTGTGTGTGTGTGTGTGTGTGTGTGTATGAAACTAAAAGTGATACTAAATAAGAGAATATGTGTAGTTTTTGCACATACAGAGTGTATGAAGAGACGTCGGTTTCTCAAAATTTTAATATCTCCGGTCTAATGTCAACATGTTAGGTGAAAAAAATTTCGAAAAATTTATAAATCTAGTTCAGATGGAAAAAAGTGGGTTGTCAGAATTTTTCGATATTTTACATATTTTCGTACTTACTGATCTCAAGAAACTTTGAAAAATCCCAAAACAACTTTTTCTTACTCCGTTCGATATTTTACTGTGTGGATGAAATACGATTCAAAAGTCATATTTACGTTCAGCCATCAATACGTTTCAATAGCGCTTAAAATCGTACACTACAAGCGATACAGCTTTCGCTGCCACAATGATGATGATTTCAGTCAGCTGATCTATTCTTATTAATATACAGTTAATATTTGAAACAAAGCACCTACATACGTGATTTAAAGCTAGTGATTGATCATTTCTTACAATCTCTTGAAATACATTAGCCTAAGTATTCATTGTTGTGTGTTCACTGTACACAAGTAACAAAATATTTCATAATATAAAAGATTATTGAGCTGTTGTGTAATTTTATTTAATTAAATACATCGGTAATATTAACATTTTATACCCTTAAGCGGTTCCAACTCATGCTTATCATTATAAAACATTCTTTCCGTATACAAATTGTAATTGATTATAAATATTATTGAGAGTTTTCTTAAAGAATTTTGTATTAAGAAAATCGTATAGTTATCCTTCAAATTTGGAACAAGAACCTTTAAATTAACCCTTCGTTCATTTGTCTACGTCTTGTCAGTCTTCAAAAATATTGTTTCTAAATTTGACCACAGAATTATACATAAGCTAGAGAAAACCTCTCCTTACTTCGTTGAACAACCCTACGATATTAATGTTATTTAATTTCAATAATAATAATATCGGTTAAAACGTGCAGCGACGTTGTTTGATGCCTAAATTTCACTCTTTCCGATCTTCCCAATGTCCGATTTGTAAATTTCGATCACTCATAGCTTTACGGATTTCTTCCATCCAGCTCTTTCTTGGTCTTCCTCTTGCCCTTTTTAAGGTCGGCACCCACTCCATTGCTTGTTTCGGCAGTCGCGCTTGGCTCATCCGTTGGACATGACCGTACCAAAGTAACTGACTCCTCTCAATATCCTTTATAATCGTGTCCTCTATTCCCATCTGTTGACGAATTATCTCATTCCTTATTCTTTGGACTCTCGATATCCTAACAGATCTTCTCAAAGCATCCATTTCTACAGCCTTTATCCTTTTCTTTGTTTTTTCTTTAATTCTCCATGTCTCAGAATTAATATAATAAAAAACTCTTAATAATCGCATTATATATATTGAGCTTTTATGATCTTGTTATATTCTTACTCCATAATAAGCATCCTATTATTCTCCTTGTTTCTGTTATTCTCGATCTTAGCCGCCTCGGTGGCCTAGTTGACAGCGTACTGGGCTTTCACCCCGAGGACCCGGGTTCGATTCCCTCCCAGGGCTTGGCATTTTCATACGCTATAAATCATCCCATCATCTGCATTAGCCTAAGTGTTCACAATAGTCGGACGTTAAAAAAAAAAAATTCTCGATCTTATTTCGTTTTCATCCGTACCATTTAAATTGGTATCATAGAAACTAATATTAGAACCGAATTAATTATAAGTTTACATTTATTCAATAGCTGTTATGAAAATAATATTTTTGTTATCAATATTGGAAACCATTTTTAGAAATTTATTATTTACAGCTGATTCATTTCTTACGATTATTTTCAAACTTTTTTGTCCTTTCGCAGGGATCGAGCAAAAAGCTTTAAAATTAGCTTTCAACCATCTTTCAACGACTTATCAGTTTCTAAAAATATTGTTTTCAAATTTAACCTTACGGAATTACATAAACAGTTATCAGTACTTTTATAATGTTGGAGCAAAAAAAAATAATATTATTTTTTAACACTTTTATTAAAAATTTATTTAAAAAGTTAAATTTATTTGCTGCCCATAAATAACATCGTGCACTTGAGTAATGTGAAGTTAGAAGAATGTGATAAATCAGAGTTTACCCACAATGCAGTACGCATCATATTCCTCAACATTCCACAAGTTCCAGATAATTAGCTTCCATACATTCTTGGATAATTGTACTCCAACACGGAATGACGTATAACTCTAACATAGATATAAAAAGCATGTGATTTACGTCACACTCTTCAACCCCTCATCCCCTTCTTTCAACCAATTTGCTTTTATGATTAAATAATAACCTACACCGTAAGGCTGTGACCCTTGACCGCCGTCAAATTTGTTTTCTTTACTTTAAAAACTTAAAGAAATTATGGCTTTTTAAGGATCGCTGCTATTTTGAAACTGTCTTAACAAATTTTTCTAAACGAAATTTTCAAATTGGATCAAAATTACAAACGTAAGCATGCAAACCCGCGCGCGCACACACGGGCACAATTTTATTTAACCATGACTATTGTAACTACTGGTTATTTCCTATAATATTAGCTGAACAATTTTGAACGCTTCGTAGAGAAAAAACATAAAATTTCCATTAAATCTGGTGCAGTAACGTTTTCCTAAATATTATTATTGTTAAATTATTGGGAAAGTTTACAGAGCGTCGGAGCGCTGTGGTGAGCAGTGGCCAGGCCATTAATTAAGGATATACTGCGAGGGTTATTGTTTCGTGAACTATTAGAACTATTGGACAAAATAACAGTTACACTGACTTAAAATACATATTTTTAAAGTTAAGTCAATATTTTAGCAAAATAAAGTAGACCGGTTTTGCAAAATCAGGTTGAATTTCCGGTTTTTTGTATCCAGCTCTCAAAACCAGATTTATTTGTGGAAGTAATTGTGTGTGAGAATTTTTCCGTATTAATTTACTTATTTTATAATTACTAAAATTAAGCGTTAAAAACGGTGCAGACAGTTTGGTCCCGAAACGCGCGAAGGACACTGTTGGTTTACTTTCGACTTTTAATTGTAGACAGTATCTGTGTAACTTCTTTAAATCAACCTCAACGTCTGAGCTCAGGACTAAGGACTAAGGACTAAGGACAATAAAAGCGAAGTGGATGTATTACACGTTGCAGGAATGAAGGTTGAGTGAGGCTATTAAACAGACCCTATGTGACAGTATGTAAAGATAACCATCTATTGTTCCACAGTCTTAGCTTGCTTTAATTAGGCTCTCCACCACCGTATTGCTGTATTGATCGCTCTACTAGGCCCACATTTTATACCCTATAACAAGATTCACGATTCGTTTTTTGTGAGTCAGGTTTTTGTTTCGTGAAACAAGTAAAATTATAAGACCGAGTGGTGATTTAAATTTGCGCTTAAAGTTAGACGGATGTTTTTTGAACGGCTAGTAGGAATTTCGTTTGGAAGTAAGTGATTTTAAATCGAAATGAAATATGTTTAAGTGGTTCTTTATTTATGGAATTTTTATTCAAAGAACTGAAGAAGAAACTGTAGTATTCTGTAGTATTAATTGCCTGGCCACCCTTCCGCATTAAGCCGTTGATAATCTTACGCCTGATTTTTACAAAACAATGTAACTGGACCAATTTTAGTAGACTTTTTTTCATGAAGCTGTCAAAAGCGGTCAGAATTTCAGTACATAACCGGCAACTACAAACGCCATCATTAAATCAAAGGCAGACATTTTGAAACGGCAGTGAATGAAAAAAATCTTGCAAATACGTCTTTCTACAAGCGTACCGAATTTTTGAATCGATGAAAGTGTTTGGAAAAAAGTGCGTAACAAACAAACATACAAAACAAACGAACGCTCGATTGAATCAGACACAACGCTTCGCTCGTTAAATTGCTATAATTGCAATGCAAAAGTTTATAAATTTTAATATAACAAAATATATATTCATGTATTTCATGTAAGAAAATGTAAGAAAATATTCACATATCTAACATAAAAATAGCAATTTATATATATTAATAAAAATATTAATTATTATTTAAACTAGTTTTAGTGATGGTACATTAGAATTTACTTTCAAACAACCATTTTTAATTGGTACAAAAAATTAATGAAAAATAATATGAAATATAATATTAGTGTTAACATTACTATTTCATTTTATTACTATTATTGTTTATTGTTTATTGTACAATAAAAGCCAAATCATATACATTCCAAATGACATATATATATATATATATATATATATATATATATATATATATATATATATATATATTGAAACTAATTTTAAAACCGAATTAATTATAAGTTTACATTTATTCAATAGCTGTTATGAAAATAATATTTTTGTTATCAATATTAGAAACCATTTTTAGAAATTTATTATTTACAGCTGATTCATATCTTACGGTTACTTTACAATTTTTTTTCCTTTCGCAGGGATCGAGCAAAAAGCTTTAAAATTAGCTTTCAACCATCTTTCAACGACTTATCAGTTTCTAAAAATATTGTTTTCAAATTTAACCTTATGGTTTTATATAAACAGTTATCAATACTTTTATAATGATGGAGCAAAAAAAATATTATTATTTTTAACACTTACAATTTTGAATAACATTGTGCATCCTATATATATATATATATATATATATATATATATATATATATATATATATATATATATATATATATATATAAACAAGTTGTATATATATATATATACACACATATATATATATATATATATATATATATATATATATATGTGTGTGTGTGTGTGTGTGTGTGTGTGTGTGTGTGTGTGTGTGTGTGTGTGTGTGTGTGTGTGTGTGTGTGTGTGTGTGTGTGTGTGTGTGTGTTTGTGTGTTATCATTCTGGCTTCCGCAATTATGGTCCAAACTTAACATAAAAATCAACTTTTGTTAAAGCTCGGATAAGTTCTTTATATAAAAAATCTGTTCAACAGTTTCAAAATGTCGGCCATATCAAATCTTTAAAAATTATTAACGTTTTTTTCTTAAAATGTTTTGACAAAAATTTGATTTCTTCTTCTTTATGAACGTTAAATCTGCATTAATTAATATTTTGAATATTTGAAAATTCGTTGATTTAAATATTGAATTTGACAGCGGTCACGGTTCACTTTAGTAATTTCGAAGTTTAAAATTCTAATACATGCAGATTGTAATGCTGATTATTGTTGTGAAATCAGAATTTGTAAAACAAGTAAAACAAACAATTTCTGTAAATTCGTTTCCATTGTGTGATCGAAACAGCTGCCGGCTGGTTACTTATTGGCGCAGTACAGAACTTGCAAAACTTTATGGCCTTCTGAATGAAATATTTTCACACGTTTGTCTCCAACTCAAGGCACACATTTACTGTCTGTATGTTTTGAATTGTAGATCAACAGTCGGTTTCAAATTATTCCTAAAATAAAAATAGCCGTCCAACTGATATTCCACCTCTTTATAAGTAAAACGCTTACTGTGAACCAAATCGTGTGTTATTTTAAATGCCATGCATAATTCAATAGGCCACTTGACTTGGTTGTACCCCTCCTTCCTGATCGCTCTCATACGCCCCTGTCCCTGACTCTTGTATACTGCCTCCTATTAGATTTAAATATTTATGTTAAATAAAACAGTGAAATGAAGATAAATCTCTTTCAATCGAACAGTTCAATAAACTATACACAAACCAAACAAATTAGCATTACCTTTAAGAATCAATGGTGGTTCGGAGTTAGTTTAACATGATTTACCTTATTCAAATTTCAGTGAGCTATTTGATTTTGTAAAAATGTAAATCGAATTAGTAAAAAGTGTAATATACCATTTATAATGCATTTATAAATGTACAAATTTTATTTTTGAAAAATTCATTCAGTTTTTCATTTACATAGTTTTTTTATTGTAAATCAAAACTTGAATATCAAAAATTTTAAGCAAAGCTAAACTTTCTTTCTAAATATTAAATAATAATACAGAATATTTCTACTTTACACTAAAACACTCTTATCTGTCAATATGAACTGGCCGACAGAAGGGAAAACTTAAATAAATATACTGTAATCATATGGGTTCCAATATTGATAATGCTCTAACAGAACTGAAGGCTGGACTAAACATGTAGTTCAATTGCGTTCTTCTTCCTTCTTGTACGGCCTCAGGGGACCACTCTAAGTTCTCTTATTGGCTGTTCTTTTTGCTTTTAATTCCGCGTGGTAGTTTTTCATGCGGTCATATCTATTTTTCTTCTCCGCTTCGGACATCACCATCTTTTTTCTGTTGATATCTGTTCTTTTAAATCTCGTTTTATGCTCTTTCATTAGCCTGAAATTTCCGGATTCCTCCTCCAACTCTCTTCTTTCAGCACCCAGTTCTTCCATGTCCTCTATAGCCAGTTTTAGCCACTTGGGTTGGATTTTCCTTTTCCAGTAAAATTCCGTTAGTTTTTTCAGAAGTCTTGTCTCTTTCATTCTCAGGATATGCCCTACGAAAGATATCCTCCTCTTTCTAATGACGTCCGTTAATGGTTCTATCTTCTGGTGTACTTCTTCGTTGGAGATGCTCTGGTACCTTCCCTCTAGAATGTTCCATGTCTCTATACAGTTTCTAATGATTTTCCTTTCAGTTATCTCAGTATTGCTCAATTTCGTTCATTAATGATTTCTTTATAAACACAATATTAAATAAAAATCTTGTAAAAAGTATTCAACTGTTAATGCTCTAATATTTTGTGCTGACCCTTCTGCAGTATAAAGGAGTTAATTATATTTAAATGTGTTACTAAATTCATTTATGCAGTCTATTTTAAAGTACAGTGTTGTACAAAGTATGTGCAGGATTACTTACATTATTATTGTATTTAAATATTAAATGTAAATATATTATGTTATATTAACTCTAAACTCTTTAAACAATTTCATGCTAGATTTATCCTGAATGTAGTATAATGGCTTTAATTATAATTAAAATGTTTATTATTTAATTATAACTGTGTAGATAATTTTAAACAAAATAATATTTGATGTATGAAATAAACAGTTAAAACCTTGTATGTCAGCTTTATTTATCCTTATAAAAACAGACTGTGTAACCGTGACGGCCAAAACCTTACCTGTCAGCTCGATTTATCCTTATCAAAACAGACCGTATAACCGTGACGACCAAAACCTTACATGTCAGCTCGATTCATCCTTATCAAAATAGACCGTATAACCGTGACGACCAAAACCTTACATGTCAGCTCGATTTATCCTTATAAAAGCAGTCCGTATAACAGTGACGATCAAAACCTTAAATGTCAGCTCGATTTTTTTTTTTAACGTCCGACTATTGCTCAGACGATGGGATGATTTATAGCATGAAAATGCCAAGCCCTCGCCGGGAATCGAACCCGGGTCCTCGGTGTGAAAGCCTAATACCCTATCCACTAGACCACCGAGGCGGTTATGTCAGTTCGATTCATCCTTATCAAAACAGACCGTATAACCGTGACGACCAAAATCTTACATGTCAGCTCGATTTATTCTTATTAAAACAGACCGTATAACAGTGACGATCAAAACCTTACATGTCAGCTCGATTCATCCTTATCAAAAACAGACCGTATAACCATGACGCCTAAAACCTTACATGTCAGCTCAATTCATCCTTATCAAAACAAACCGTATAACCGTGACGACCAAAACTTTACATGTCAGCTCGATTTATTCTTATCAAAACAGACCGTATAACCGTGACGCCTAAAACCTTACATGTCAGCTCAATTCATCCTTATCAAAACAAACCGTATAACCGTGACGACCAAAACTTTACATGTCAGCTCGATTTATCCTTATCAAAACAGACCGTATAACCGTGACGCCTAAAACCTTACATGTCAGCTCGATTCATCCTTATCAAAACAGACCGTATATCCGTGACGCCTAAAACCTTACATGTCAGCTCGATTCATTCTTATCAAAACAGACCGTATAACCGTGACGCCTAAAACAGTCAGCTCATTCATCCTTATCAAACGAACCGTAAACCGTGACGACCAAAACCTTATGTCAGCTCGATTCATCCTTATCAAAACAAACCGTATAACCATGACGACCAAAACCTTACATGTCAGCTCGATTTATCCTTATCAAAACAGACCGTACAACCGTGACGACCAAAACCTTACATGTCAGCTCGATTTATCCTTATCAAAACAGTCCGTATAACCGTGACGACCAAAACCTTACATGTCAGCTCGATTCATCCTTATCAAAACAAACCGTATAACCGTGACGACCAAAACCTTACATGTCAGCTCGATTTATCCTTATCAAAACAGACGTTGTAACCGTCGTAAAGAAAACCTTAATATCAGCTCAATTTATCCTTATCAAAACAGATTACGTAACCGTGACGGCCAAAACCATAAATATCAGCTTGATTTATCACCGGCAAAAAGTAAAATTCTTTAGCGGATCAGGCGCGCCATCTGTTTTAACTTCAACATGTTGGTCCGGAATGGAAATTTAAGCTATTGCGTGG
The DNA here is from genome assembly GCA_022606455.1 of Callitettix versicolor. Classification (NCBI taxonomy): domain Eukaryota; kingdom Metazoa; phylum Arthropoda; class Insecta; order Hemiptera; family Cercopidae; genus Callitettix; species Callitettix versicolor. Next base: position 26,180,063 of record CM040183.1, read on the forward strand.
ATTGTCGTGATTTTTTGCTTAAGTACTGGGTCAGGTTAATTGGCAATTTCGGCTGTCAATTCGATGTAATATATGCATTAATTATTGCAATGCACCTGTATATATGCAGGCCAGCAGAAGCTTACAGTGGCCTCTTTGGTCACTGTGAGTTATTATGTTAACAATCTATTTATAGTTATTCTTCATTCGATTATTCACTTAGTATAATGATAAAGAATAGATTCAGATTTCTCAGAGACGAATCTCTGTATTCGTATAAAGTGTAGGCCTATTTATAAACGAATCTGTATAAACGAATCTGTATAAAGTGTTTTTTATGTACACTTTTTGAAAATCTTATTCCACCATCAAAATCAGTAACAAATATGCTTTTATTTCATTTAACATTTTCAAAATAGTTTGAAATTTTAAAGTAGTAATTCTATTCACGAAGACTTTAACGCTCGTTATGATGGTATAAAAAATTTTCAAAAAAGCATAAACATAAAAATTTATTTGAAAAGGACAATATTTTGAAAATCGTTGAGCGTTTTCACACAAGCGCGCGCACACACACACACACACACACACACACACAAAGGCTTTTAACAACCCTAAAAAATTGTCGATCGACGGGACAGAGTCATACCATTATTGCAGCTCCCGTTGTTCATTTCTCTAAATAGATTTTCGTTAATTTATTCATAGTAACTGTTTGTGTATAGGACTAGATTCTCCCATATAAAGTACTGACAATGTACTTTTTAACAGGTGTGCAAATAATATATATATGAGAGCTCAGTAGCTTAGTCGGTTAGGTAGCGGCCAGCTCGCTACAACTCTTATCTGTACAGAGATTCGAGTTTAGTTAATGCCATTAAAGTTTCGTCGACACCCGTCTCCATTAGACTAACTGGCACAATGTAAAGAATGAAGTGTGCCTCCTATCGTGAGATCTTGATTAGTCTAATTCACTGTATCGAAATAAAAATACAAAATTTTGTATTAATGCACTCGCAATTACAATTGTTTGAGTTGTGTTTATCTTCGGATTCTCAGATTTATTACTAAAGGCTTTGTGATTGAAACCGTCAGTCCAGAAGTATTACGTATAAATTTGCATCTTATTAATTTCACTTCAATTATTTTATTTTGAGCCAGCCGCAATGTTTACTACTGTGTATGTAAATTGGTATAAATCATTGAATGTTTTCTAATCCGCCTAAAATATGCGTAAAGTGAAGTTTTAATAGATTCTATCCAACAATGTGCTACACAGTAAACTTTTAAGTTGTCCTCAATCTTCTTGTAGCTGTAAAATTTGACAATGTAAAATGCAAAAATACCTCAATACTTGCCTTGAATTTCATCTACCAAAACTGGATGTAGTTATTGCATCCCTAAACGTACAGTAGCAAACCCACTAAGATATTGTTTCCAGTGCTCATTTTTCATCCCTCAATAATGAAAATATTGTAGATAGAATATCAAAATAAGAACGATAAGAAAATAAAAAGTACCCTTGTGGAACTTGTGGAGTTACCGACAGAAGCAAAGCTTTGTTGAATTTATAATTAGTTTGAAGATATGTTTACAAATATCTTGTTTTGTTTAAATAAATAAATACGTGAACATAGCTTAGATATTATTTACTGTAGTTATAGTAAAGTACCACTTGTTTTATATTAATTCGTAACGATCAGCTGATTTCGTTGAACAGCTGATTGGCTATAATAAGTTTCAGATTGTTGTTAAAAACTATCAATATTGACACAATTATTACAAACGTTTATATTAATTTCGAATATAATATAAACGGTTACAACGTGCACGTGTTCTTCAATTAAGCTAAAATATCGAAACCAAAGCAACACTTGTTTTCATATAATACGCGTGTACTGTGATCGAAAAGGAGAAAGAAAAAAAAGACAGAAGTAGCGAGATGTGATTCGTTTGCTCGTTCGTTTCATATTTCCGTTACGTTCTTCCGTTCGGCAGACTATTTTTATTCCTCTCGTCAAAGCTAACATTAAAAACTCGCTTCAATAATTTCTACTATTCATAAAAATTATGTCAGTATTGTTTCTTTGAGTTAGAAATGTTTTTTTTTTTGAGTTCGCATGTCCTAATAAATAAAATGTAAGTCTTGTTAAGAGAGCCAGTTGAAGATCTGTAAGCGAAGTTAGTGATTCCAATGGGCTAAAAATGCAAGCTAGTTCAAATTCATTGTCAGCAAAAAAAAGACAACGTCCTAATAACACTGGACAACCAAACTGTTACATCGAAAGATATAAACAAATCAGGTGCTGTTTGAACGGCGGATGGAACATCGACAAGAAGTAAGAATTCCCTAGATTAGATTAGGTTCTTAAGAATCGGCCTCTGGTACAGCAATCGGAAGACCTATTGTCCATCTAAGCCTCTTGGATTGTTCAGTAGCGCCTTTAAAGAGTTTTAGCAACCCACTGACTAGCTCATTCTGCCAGAGTTCAAAGTTCTGGAAGCCAAACACTCTTTGCCTCCTGCTGACAAGGTCTTCAGTCATACGTTATGTGTCCTACTTTTCCTCTTTGTTCTTGAATAGCATACAAGTGGTTTTTCTGTAGTACATTCCTATCCTGTTCAAATGCTCTCTCAGACTACAGTTTCCTATAATTGGTACCATGGTTATACCAGTTTCACTCTACCCAGAATCCCTACTGTTCTTCTAGGTCCTCCAAGAGGAACCCTTTTAAGAATATATATTATTATTATTATTATTATTATTATTATTATTATTATTATTATTATTATTATTATTAATATTATCTGCGTATAGACCCTGTTGGATCACGCAAAGCACTCTGACTCATGTCTTGTTCTTTCTAATCCTCCACACCTCCCTCATCCTGTCCCCATGGATCCTCTTCCGCTCCTCCGTCCATTTTACCCCTCCTCTCTTTGGGATTTCATTCTCTGGGACCTTCCAACCGAGCATCTTTCTCCTGTATGCGTTCCTGTCTTCAACGTCTGTTGAGTCTATTTCTGCGTCATGTAGGTCTATTCTGACTTGTGCGATCCACGACGTTGTTGATTTGACACCTTGTATATACTTAAGATTCTGTTGGCAAGTCTCGTTGTTGGGAGTCTACTGATGTGTCCATAGAACCGAAGCCTCCTTCTTCTGATATCTGCTGCCAGGTTTGATATCTTCTCTGTGGTCTTCCGGGAGTGCAGCCTGTATCCATCTTCTGTTAATCTCGGGCCAAGGATCTTCCTCAAGATTTAGCGTTCTTCCTTCAAAATATCCTCCATGGTAGCTTTTGTGTGGAGTGCTAGCGTCTCGCTTGCATATAATACCTCCGGTTTTATGACTTTGTTGTAGTGTCTGATTTTTGAGAAATGTATTCATTTCAAATATTTTTTCACATATTTTTCACAAACAATCACTTTTCCGGATTTAAATGTTCAGCAAATTTAAAAACGCATCAAAATTTCAATAACCAATAGGAAATCTTTCAATATTACAATACTTTCTCTATACGTTGTATAGTTAGAAAGTAAACGTTACAAGAGCTAAAAACAAACAGCCGACCGAACATGAATAGCGCATAAATAAGTTGAATGAATGTTACGCCCTGCTCATGGCAGCTGTGAATTGATGCATGCCATTGTGCGTTGTGCTACTTATTTGTTACGCATTTCTAACTCGCTCCATTTAATTACGCCTACATTGTTGAAGTTATTTACTTACGGATCGCTTTCAGTCAGAGCCCAAGCGTTAAAATGCAAAATAACCGTTCGTTTCCATCGCTAATGATACTTTAACGAGTGCATTTAAATTCTGCAACCCGAAGAGAACATCCTTTAGGAATGCATAAACAAATTGTCACCGTCCGGTCGTCAGACGGAACGTAAAGCTTACGATTACAATGTCTAGATCGGTTTGCGAGTCAAATCTCGTTTAATTGTACAGGCATTTTATTATTTTATTTTGTTCTACGTGAAACAAACTGCACGTTTGTTAATTCAAGACAAATTTGTAATAAACAATATGTGTTTAGGGAAATTGGAAATGTTCAAAATCAACTCTGTTAGAAGCAAAATAAATTGCTACAATATTAAAAACTTTAATATTAATACAATATTAATAATATTAATACAATATTATTAATACTATAATAAATACAATATTAATAAAACTTTAATAAAACAATACTTTAATAAATCTTTAATAAAAACAATACTTTAATAAATCTTTAATAAAAACAATAATTTAATAAAACTTTAAGAAAAACAATAATTTAATAAAACTTTAATAAAAACAATACTTTAATAAAATCTTTAATAAAACAATACTTTAATAAATCTTTAATAAAAACAATAATTTAATAAAACTTTAATAAAAACAATACTTTAATAAAACTTTAATAAAACAATACTTTAATAAATCTTTAATAAAAACAGTACTTTAATAAATCTTTAATAAAAACAATAATTTAATAAAACTTTAATAAAAACAATACTTTAATAAAACTTTAATAAAAACAATACTTTAATAAATCTTTAATAAAAACAATAATTTAATAAAACTTTAATAAAACAATACTTTAATAAAACTTTAATATATTTGCAACAAATTGGCGATAGGAAACAAGATATGTTGGCGGCCAAAATTGTTACCAAAGTCTCCTTGAAAGCAAGACAAATTGTGGAATTTACCATAAATGATTGTTAGAAACAATAATTTATAATTCTTGTTGCTGGCAACAAAATCAATAATAAATTTAAAACATAAAACATAGGCAAAAAAGAAGACTGTAAACGATTGTTGAAAACAAATATTTTCGGCGACAAAATTTGTCTGAAAACGACAATCGAAAGAAGAATTAAAACAAAATTCTGTTGTAAACAAATATTTTGCAGCGAAATTGTGCAGTAAAACTTTACAGGAGAAAAAAATGTTCACCACAAAGTTGACAGAAAATGAAAAAAAAATAAATGTTGACGATAATTTTGATCTTTTGAACGGCTCGCTCGAAAAAGATGCCTACTTAATCTGTTGTTTAAAATATTTATCACAGCTTATGAATCAAAACAGATGTAGTAAAAAAATCAAAGCCTTGTCTCGTGCTCTTATCAGATAAAACAATAAAATTAGGCTGTCGATCTAATCTTAATTACGGTTAAATTAAAACAACAAAGTTTACCGTTGTTCTATTAATCTACGGAACAAGTATTGTCTAGAGCCTATGTCTGCCGCGTAGTGCTAGTGTTAGCAATGACTAAACAGAATGTAATGAATCTCATCTAAAAGTCTAATGCAATTATCCCCTCACCATTTTGTCTACAACCCAACAATTACTGACTTATTAATTATTAATAACCATTTGTTGAGGTACCCAAAAGAGTCCCGGAAATGTCCAAACTATATATCTCTCTTTGCTTCCGGCCGGTAGCTTCACCTGGCCATTTCTTCCTCCGTTGCTTGAGACAGTGTCATTAAGTAGGAATTTTTAATTAGGGTTACAAACACCTGCGGTTAACAAACGGAATTTAAGACTGTAAATTGAAATATCAACAAAAACAAAAAGAGCGTCCAAATCTTGGACGAATGTTCTTGTTGAATACAGTTATATGTGTTAAGTTTATAACATGCTTAAAAATATTTTTAATAATATCAAGAATTTCATAAATGACGAAGGATTACAATGTATTTCTTATCAAATTGATATTGATAATTTTGATAATAATATTGATAATATTGGTAATGTTGATATATAATATCTTATTATTTTATAATAAAACGGAAAGAAATGTTATTTGTAGTACTGAACAGACCTACTAGAAATAAAAAAGTCCTAATTTCTAAATATCAAATAATCAGATTTTATTATAATTTTGGAGCAACATATGAATTACTCAGTTCAAGCCAGCCTAAAAAGGTTTACGGATTGAAAACAATTTGTAAAAAATAACAAACCAACGGTGGTCATTGTTTATTTTTTTGTTATTCATTCACGAGTCGTAAAATTCTTTTATTTCAAATTCTCTACTCTTACTTTAGTTATACTACAAACATTTTACCGATTTTTTTTAGAAGTTATGCCAAAATTTTAAGTCTTATAATTCTCGGCTTGATTTTATTTGGGGACAAGAGCATCCCGTACTTACGGAATTTTTTGAGCATTTCAATTTGAAGAAAGTTTGATTGTTGTTCCAAAAAACTTTACGGGAGTATATTGAAACTGTTCGCAAGACCGTTGATATTAAAGTCTCATTGCAAACAAATTCAACGTTAAATATAAATTGTTATAAAAAACATTTTGGAAAAGTGGTGCGTCTTTAATTAAATAAAATTTTAATTTACTGGTAAAAATACAATTACCGTTTCGTAAAAGTAGGGTAAAGTAACGACAGTAACTGCGTCTCGAACCTACAACTTTGAGCAGTTCAGAGATCGATTTGTGTCTTAGCCACACCGACTAGCGAGCCCTATAAGAACTTGGTGTAAGCTCCTTCACAATAAACTATTAAAATGAATGCAAACTTTCACTTTTTAAAATTTTACTTTATTGTATATATATTTTTAGTTGCTCAGAAAATCAAACAAAAGCGAAACTTCTGTACATGTTATAAATATAGATATAAAAATATCGGCTGTACAAACATCAGTCAATGGATAAACTACTAATATTTCAAAGAACATTAGACCTCACAATAAGCCTATAACCTTACAGATCTTCACGGCAGCGTTCCAACCTTTTCTGTCGATTTACGAAAAATGTTACTGGGCCAACTTTATTGGAAATTTTATGCTCTTTCTCCATGAAGCTGTCAAAATTACTATAGGTTTTGCCGTTCAGCCAGTATTACAGGAAATAACCAGCAGCTACACTCCCAACGTTGAATTTCAGCACTCCATCTTGAAACGGAATCGAATGTGAAAGAATTTTACACATGAATCTTCCGGGGTTAATACAAGTTATCTTCGCACCGAATTTCAAAACAATTGGCCAATGCGTTAAATCAGTGGCAGCCATCTTGAAAATGAAGTAAACAGGAAAAAGTTGCAAATGTCATGTAGGCTTTACACAAGATATCTTCGTACTGAAGTTCAAAACAAGGGGTCAATGCGTTCGGCTCAAATTGCGTATACGTTATTGTAAATCAGAGGCCGCCATCTTGAAGCGAAAGCAAACGGGTAAAAGTATTATACACCTTTCGGACTTTTTACAAAGTATAATCGTACCAAAATTTTAAAACAATCGTCCAATGCGTTTGATTAAAACTGCAACGTTACATCAGAAACGGCCGTCTTGAAACAGATGTAAATAGGGAAAAGTCTACATACATTTGGGTTTTCTACAAGGTAATTTTGTGTCAAATTACAAAACAATCGGTGGATACTTTTGACTAAAACACTCGTTATTATAAAACAGAGGCCATCATCTTGAAATGTACGTGAATGGGGAAGGTTTTACACATGTTTGTCGGGCTTTATACGACGTATCTCCGTACTTAATTTCAAAACAATCAGTTAATGCGTAACTATGTCTGGAACAAACTCACGAACCAAATTCCGAGCGGTTGTGTTTGAATTTAAACTCGCTCCGCTCGCTCAATTAAATAATTACGACTCCAAAAAAACGCTTAATATTATTTTATTATTTATAAAGTGATATAATTAAAAAATTGCTATCCATAAAGTCAAAGATCAGATATTACAACACAGTGACGAAGCCAGCAGTGGTGTACGCGGCAGAAACGCTCTTTAACCTGAGAAGCCGGAGCAGGACAGAGGAACTCCAGAGAGTGGAAAGAAAAATACTAAGAACGATCATCAACAAGAAACACATAGTGAACGGGAACCACAGGCTGCTTCCTGGAGCACTGGTATACGAGGAGACCGAACACCTTATCGACGTATTCAGAAAGAGACGCCTGATCAGACTCCCAGAAGAAAGGCTCACCAAGAAATTACTGAACTACCAGTTGAGCACAAAGATCAAAAATAATTGGCTCAAGGAGATAGGAACGACCTGGAAGACCTATGAACAGTTGTGGAATGGAGAGGAGAAAGCCATACTCAAGGACAAGGAAATGAAACTCAACTTTAGAAAAGTAAGCGACCGAAAGGACATGATAATCTCAGAAGAACTTAGGAAAAGGAGATCACAAAGGCTGAAGATTTTTTGGGAGGAACAACGCGCCAAGAAGATGAGACCTCACTAATGACTGAATGTGCTCCAGTGTGAACCAAAAAAAAGTGATAGAATGGTCTGTTCAGCAGTAGTATATATTTTCTAGCCACTAATCTGCTCTTTTTAGATCTGTGAAATTTATAATCACGAAACCTTCCGCAAATTTCTTTACGTCTGTGTTCCATTACAAGTTGTATTCAATTTATCAGCTCTGTTATTTAAACTTTGATAAATACGAGTTGTACAATGGTGGTTTATTTCAATAAAAATATCTGAATGATTTTTAAACTTATAGTTTTTTTAACTTTTAAGAAATCGTGTAGTTTTTATTAAGAACATGTTTTATCGTGACTTGTGTTGAAGGTAGAACCGTACAAGTAACATTCAGCGCACTGAAAGCACGTTTAACATAATGCAAGTCGGGGACAAGCTAACAAGCCCACTGTATATTATTTACAAATATGAAACGGTGGCACAGAGGAGCAGTAAATAAAAGTGTTGAAAACTTAAGTCGCGCACAGAAACACCTCCGCTCTCTGCTGATCGGACACGAGACTAAACAAGACTAACAAAAGACTGGAATCTCCGATTCTAAATCAGGTTCTGGCTCTTCTTTTTGTTTATATAATGACCTTCGAAGAGAACAGAACAGCAGAGTCGGCCACTATAAGTTTACCATTTGACAAAATTAATTGTTTTACTTGTTTTCACGTGTCTTTTATGACATTTCAGGTTTAATCGTGCTCCAGTCTAGTTTATGTTTCGCTCACTACTGCCAACAAGTAACAAGCCTTCGTACTTGGCTTCAACACGTTTAGCAGGTTTTGTTTCCTTGATCCGCTAACAATTGGGGACTGCTTAATTAAAGAACACGTGACATTCTGTGCTAGTTAAATGGTAAGGTAGTTTGTGATAAAACTGTTAAAAATATTTTTAGTTAAATGGTAAGGTCGTTTGTGATACAACTGTTAAAAATATTTTTTTAGTTAAATGGTAAGGTAGTTTGTTATAAAACTGTTAAAAATATATTTTTTAGTTAAATGATAAGGTAGTTTGTGATAAAACTGATAAAAATATTTTTTTAGTTAAATGATAAGGTAGTTTGTGATAAAAACTGTTTAAAATATTTTTTGTTAAATGATAAGGTAGTTTGTGATAAAAACTGTTTAAAATATTTTTTAGTTAAATGAGAAGGTAGTTTGTGATAAAAACTGTTTAAAATATTTTTTTGTTAAATGGTAAGGTAGTTTGTGATAAAAACTGTTTAAAATATTTTTTTGTTAAATGATAAGGTAGTTTGTGATAAAACTGTTAAAACATATTTTTTTTAGTTAAATGATAAGGTAGTTTGTGATAAAAACTGTTTAAAATATTTTTTTGTTAAATGGTAAGGTAGTTTGTGATAAAAACTGTTTAAAATATTTTTTTGTTAAATGATAAGGTAGTTTGTGATAAAACTGTTAAAAATATTTTTTTTAGTTAAATGATAAGGTAGTTTGTGATAAAAACTGTTAAAAATATTTTTGTGTTAAATGGTAAGGTAGTTTGTGACAATAACTGTTTAAAATATTTTTGTTATTTAAATGATAAGGTAGTTTGTTATAAAACTGTTAAAAATATATTTTTTAGTTAAATGGTAAGGTAGTTTGTTATAAAACTGTTAAAATATATTTTTTAATTAAATGGTAAGGTAGTTTGTTATAAAACTGTTAAAATATATTTTTTAATTAAATGGTAAGGTAGTTTGTTATAAAACTGTTAAAATATATTTTTTAATTAAATGGTAAGGTAGTTTGTTATAAAACTGTTAAAAATATATTTTTTAATTAAATGGTAAGGTAGTTTGTTATAAAACTGTTAAAAATATATTTTTTAGTTAAATGGTAAGGTAGTTTGTTATAAAACTGTTAAAAATATGTGTTTAAAGTTGTTTATTGTTTTCGCCAAAAGATAATTTTAAGACATGTTTTTTCTTGGAGGATAATTTTTTTCAGCGAATAGAAAATGAAAATTGAGTGAATTAACCGGGAGCTTGAAATTAGCACCGATTTTGGCCTTTATATTACTTTTTGAGTTTTTTAAAAAAATTGTGTTAAAAAAAACTCTCACAATTTCAACTTTAATACAATTTTATTCAAACTTCGTATAATAAAAATTAATTGATATTACAATGACAAGTTTCTTACCGAGGAAATGCAAGCAATAGTTTCAAAATGGCGGCAACTTCAATTCTTAAAAAATCAAAACGTTTTTATATAACACTTTTTTGCAAAACAGCATCGTACTGAGAGCAAAAATCTGCATAAATTAGCTTTTAAGTTTTTAAAAATCCCTACAATTTGCTGAAATAAATCTCGCGGTAGCAGTGTTTTGTATTTTTAGAAGTTTTAAATGCGAATTATTTATTACCATTCGTTTCGAATTCGGTTGAAACTTTTTCCCGATTATATATTTCACTGTTTAAAATTTGCGGTCATTCCAAATATTTGTACATATCTTAAAATCTGCTTTTATTAACAGTTTTACGTATTAAAAACTGCGTAAATTAACATTTAAAATTTTCCCGTTGAAAATACTATAATTTATTTCACTATAATTCATATCCGTATTTCCAGTGTAATTCGAAAATTGAAAACGCTAATTTATGGAGATTTGAATGCTGATTCTTAAGGCTAAGTCGGATTTCCAACGACTTTTTAAAGTTAGAAAATGCGATACCATAACTATAGCGAGACGTCTGCGTGTACACAAGGTTCCTTTTAAAACTAATATTCCAATAATAGTTCTTAATGGACTAATAACTTTAAAGAAATTTTAATCTACTTTGGGATCAAGTAGTTGTAATTATATATTTTTTTAACGCCTACTATAAGAGTTAAAATGAGGTTGGGACAGTTCCCTGCAGAGTTCTTTGAACAAACAATTAGACCGATACTTCACAACCATAAACAACTTCACATTTCAATATTGTATGGCCGTAACTGTTACAAGGATTTTATGGTTAGGGCAGGTCGGGCTTTAACAATTTTGCTGTTCTTCTGACATTTATTGACCACTTGATATTTTAGTAGTTTCTAACAGCGATATTGAATACAAAGTTTCCTCTTTGGTTTGCCGCTTTGTTAACGATGTGTTCAGGATGGATTCATGCTCAGACGATAGAGAATTGGTATTGTTTTATTGGCCTGTTGTTTAAAAAATATTGGCAAGTTAGTGGATCATAAAGGACGAGTTTGTTTAGTATTACGTTCATTAAGACTCTAAATGTATTTATAAAATCAAATTGTGTAAACATATTATTAGTCCCCCCCCCAACAAAAAAAGGTTTGGACGATATCGGAAAATGGGACTAATTTTTCAAAATCGATTTATCAGATCGTGCTTAAACTTTGGTGTCAGTAACCTAACCCAACTTAACCTAACCTAACTTCAGAATCATGACTAAAGTCGGTTGGAAAGAATTTTGAAATAAAAGAAATTTATGATTATGTTTTTGAAAGAAAATATTATAACACATTCGGTAACGGGCAAAATAATTTTATGTTTTTAAAAACGCTATCCGAAATTTAAAAACACTCTTTTTATATTAGGTCGTTTTAAAAATCTATATTCACCATTCTAATCAGCTTTAAAATCTGCATACATTTACCCAGCGACATAGTTGAGTGCCGTAATTATCACTTATTATTCTAAAAAGAACTTTAAATAAAGCATATCACCTTCAAACACATTCTAAATTCGAGTAAAATTTTTTACAATGAATATTTGCATACAGCGAAAACCATTTAGGAACGCTATTTTCTTTACAATAGTAATTACAGGTTATACTGCCTTCGACGGAGAAAGGATTAAACGCTCAACTTTAAAAGAGGCAGAGTTATGTTGATTTCGGTCTGAAAGTTTTGAATATCCAGTACACACGCACCGACGCGCATTGCGCACTCTCCTTCGCTCAACTCAAATAGTTTTCTTTTTAATTACAGGTCTGTACGTTGTTTTACACAAACTGTTCTCATTAACCTAACAACAGAACAGCTGTTCTCTCTGCCGCTACGTTTTCAAGAAATTACGAATATTTTGTTCTGTGGCAGGAGTAATTAGCGGAATGAATAATTACACTTTCTTAAATAAGTTTTTAATTTATTACCGATTCTACTTTGCTGAGTTGTTACTACTTTTAGAAGGGTGGTGATGTTTCTTCTAGCATATCTGAAACACGTCAAGTCAGTCAAGCACATATGCGCTTCCGTATTTAAAGAAACAGAAAGTAAGACTCACCATTAGTCCCATCACTGACTACTTCTTCACTTTTAGCTTGAACAAACTCTGTGATAAGATCGTTTTTGAGGACAATGAACTGTTCATCGGCGAATTCATCCTCCGGGTCTATGGGGGAGGGCAAGCAACAGACTTATCTGTAGACACTAGAGTGTTTAAGTACATCCCTGCACATCGCTATCCTCTAAGCACCATTGTGATCCTTCTTCTGCCTTTAGAGGCAAAAGTGTAGTGATATCATCGACACGTCCCTTTTATAAAGGAAGTGAAAAACCCTTCGAGCAGCTCACTCCTTTTTTCTCAAAGAAAGACTGTGCACAGACTCCCGACTGACATTGACTCTTCCAAGCTGTCCAACACTAATGAACCCAGCGTAGACGAGGTTTGAAAAGCCCGTTTCAGAATTGTTCGCCAACTCTCCGCAATGACGATGATGTTAGACGTCATGTGCGTCCGGAACACTTCTTCCTTTTCCCGGTCCATCATGCCAATTAAAGTTTTTATGTTGTTTTGTGTGATGCTCTGTGCGTGTATATATAGGCCTAATCTGTGTGGAGTACTGTTTTGTGTGTGTGTTGCTCTGTGATTGTATATATAATCTGTGTGGAGTACTGTTTTGTGTGTGTGTTGCTCTGTGCGTGTATATATAATCTGTGTGGAGTACTGTTTTGTGTGTGTGTTGCTCTGTGATTGTATATATAATCTGTGTGGAGTACTGTTTTGTGTGTGTGTTGCTCTGTGATTGTATATATAATCTGTGTGGAGTACTGTTTTGTGTGTGTGTTGCTCTGTGCGTGTATATATAATCTGTGTGGAGTACTGTTTTGTGTGTGTGTTGCTCTGTGATTGTATATGTAATCTGTGTGGAGTACTGTTTTGTGTGTGTGTTGTTCTGTGCGTGTATATATAATCTGTGTGGAGTACTGTTTTGTGTGTGTGTTGCTCTGTGATTGTATATATAATCTGTGTGGAGTACTGTTTTGTGTGTGTGTTGCTCTGTGATTGTATATATAATCTGTGTGGAGTACTGTTTTGTGTGTGTGTTGCTCTGTGCGTGTATATATAATCTGTGTGGAGTACTGTTTTGTGTGTGTGTTGCTCTGTGCGTGTATATATAATCTGTGTGGAGTACTGTTTTGTGTGTGTGTTGCTCTGTGATTGTATATATAATCTGTGTGGAGTACTGTTTTGTGTGTGTGTTGCTCTGTGATTGTATATATAATCTGTGTGGAGTACTGTTTTGTGTGTGTGTTGCTCTGTGCGTGTATATATAATCTGTGTGGAGTACTGTTTTGTGTGTGTGTTGCTCTGTGATTGTATATATAATCTGTGTGGAGTACTGTTTTGTGTGTGTGTTGCTCTGTGATTGTATATATAATCTGTGTGGAGTACTGTTTTGTGTGTGTGTGTTGCTCTGTGCGTGTATATATAATCTGTGTGGAGTACTGTTTTGTGTGTGTGTTGCTCTGTGATTGTATATATAATCTGTGTGGAGTACTGTTTTGTGTGTGTGTTGCTCTGTGATTGTATATATAATCTGTGTGGAGTACTGTTTTGTGTGTGTGTTGCTCTGTGCGTGTATATATAATCTGTGTGGAGTACTGTTTTGTGTGTGTGTTGCTCTGTGATTGTATATGTAATCTGTGTGGAGTACTGTTTTGTGTGTGTGTTGTTCTGTGCGTGTATATATAATCTGTGTGGAGTACTGTTTTGTGTGTGTGTGCTCTGTGATTGTATATATAATCTGTGTGAGTACTGTTTTGTGTGTGTGTTGCTCTGTGATTGTATATATAATCTGTGTGGAGTACTGTTTTGTGTGTGTGTTGCTCTGTGCGTGTATATATAATCTGTGTGGAGTACTGTTTTGTGTGTGTGTTGCTCTGTGATTGTATATATAATCTGTGTGGAGTACTGTTTTGTGTGTGTGTTGCTCTGTGATTGTATATATAATCTGTGTGGAGTACTGTTTTGTGTGTGTGTTGCTCTGTGCGTGTATATATAGGCCTAATCTGTGTGGAGTACTGTTGTGTGTGTGTGTTGCTCTGTGATTGTATATATAATCTGTGTGGAGTACTGTTTTGTGTGTGTGTTGCTCTGTGATTGTATATATAATCTGTGTGGAGTACTGTTTTGTGTGTGTGTGTTGTTCTGTGCGTGTATATATAATCTGTGTGGAGTACTGTTTTGTGTGTGTGTTGCTCTGTGATTGTATATATAATCTGTGTGAGTACTGTTTTGTGTGTGTGTTGCTCTGTGATTGTATATATAATCTGTGTGGAGTACTGTTTTGTGTGTGTGTTGCTCTGTGATTGTATATATAATCTGTGTGGAGTACTGTTTTGTGTGTGTGTTGCTCTGTGATTGTATATATAATCTGTGTGGAGTACTGTTTTGTGTGTGTGTTGCTCTGTGCGTGTATATATAATCTGTGTGGAGTACTGTTTTGTGTGTGTGTTGCTCTGTGATTGTATATATAATCTGTATGGAGTACTGTTTTGTGTGTGTGTTGCTCTGTGATTGTATATATAATCTGTGTGGAGTACTGTTTTGTGTGTGTGTGTTGCTCTGTGCGTGTATATATAATCTGTGTGGAGTACTGTTTTGTGTGTGTGTTGCTCTGTGATTGTATATATAATCTGTGTGGAGTACTGTTTTGTGTGTGTGTTGCTCTGTGATTGTATATATAATCTGTGTGGAGTACTGTTTTGTGTGTGTGTTGCTCTGTGATTGTATATATAATCTGTGTGGAGTACTGTTTTGTGTGTGTGTTGCTCTGTGCGTGTATATATAGGCCTAATCTGTGTGGAGTACTGTTGTGTGTGTTGTGTGTGTGTGTGTGTGTGTGTGTGTGTGTGTGTGTGTGTGTGTATGTATGTTGCTCTGTACGTGTATATATAATCTGTGTGGAGTACTGTTTTGTGTGTGTGTGTGTGTGTGTGTGTGTGTGTGTGTGTGTGTTGTGTGTGTGTGTGTGTGTGTGTGTGTGTGTGTGTGTGTGTGTGTGTGTGTGTGTGTGTGTGTGTGTGTTGCTCTGTGCGTGTATATATAGTCTGTGTGGAGTACTGTTTTGTGTGTGTGTGTGTGTGTGTGTGTGTGTGTGTGTTGTGCTCTGTGCGTGTATATATAGTCTGTGTGGAGTACTGTTTTGTGTGTGTGTTGTGAAGATGAGTGAGAACAGTATGAGCTAGAGGTACGGTGGGATCGCGAAGCCATCACCTGTTCACTCCAGCTGCCTCCGCCGGATATTAACATATTTTCTTTAACAAAATAAAAAAAATATTTATATTTTTCTTTAGTTTCAAAAAGAAATGGCGACCAAATAAACAGTACATTTTAAAAATAAATCTGTATACCAGAAAGCAATTTCTATAAAATATTCGTAAATAATAAATTTTTGAATTCAATTTTCCCGTTCTTTTAAGAAAAGTAACAATCCTGAGAAATTCGCGAAACCAGATTATATAGTTTTAGTTTCAAATAGGTTCACAGACAAACAGACGAATGATCGGATATTCAAGTTAAAACCACTTTTTTTTTATCTGAGGCAACTTAAAAAAAACAAATACTTTAAAATCTCAAAATAACCTATACACAAAAAAAGTAAAAAAAACCAAATTATCGGCTTCAGTTTATTTTGGTTATTAAATAATAATATCAAAAGCGTTACAGTTGAGAGTTGTGTTTTTGCCAGTACTGCTGTACAGCTTAGTTAAAGTATATTTGAAAAGGAATTATTTAATTATAGTAATTATGTAAAGAAGAATTGATTACTAATTCCAAATCGTTCATTTTATAGCCATGAGAAAAAATATTAAAACAAAATTCCCAATTGGTCGTTATGAAGATTTATTTCTCAAATGGTCATTATGAAGTAATTAATTCTCAATTGGGCATTATGAAGTAGTTAATTTAAAAAAAAATATATAGCCATGAATTCCCAAATGTTCATAAAGAAGTGAATTATTTTTCTGAGAAATTCTTTTAATTAGGTTAAATAGGATTGGTTATGAATTCTCAAACCGTCCTTATGAATTTATGAAATCCAAATAATACATTATATAGTAATTCTTTCACATCGTTCCTTTATAAATTAGCAGTTCCCCAAATTTGCATAAAGAAGTAAATTAATTCTTTTCAGTCGTTCTTTTGATTACTTTAAAAATGATTATGAAGTAACTCAAGCCGTCTTTATGAAGTTGTGAATTCCAAACTGTTTATCGTGTAATCATTGATTCCCAAATGTCCAAAAGAAGTAAATTAATTTTCCCAGTCATTCGTTTGATTATGAATTCTCAGTTTGTCCTTGTGACGTTATACACTCCAAATTGTTCATTACGTAGTCATGAATTCCCAATCGTTCTTTATAAAATAAAGGATTCCAAAATTTTCAAAAAGAAAACAAAATAAAGTCACTGTCTCAGTTGTTCTTTTAATTAAGTTAAGAAAGATTGATTATGGGTTCTCAGCCGTCCTTATGAAGTTGTAAATTCCACTTTGTTCACTATGTAGTCATTGATTTCCTAATGTTCATAAAGAATTAAATTAATTGTTTCAGTCTTTCTTTTAATTACATTAAAAAAGAATATTAAAAATTCCCAATTGGTCATTATGAAGTATTTAATTCTCAATTTGTCATTATGAAGTAGTTAATTCTCAATTGGGCATTATGCAGTAGTTAATTCTCAACTGTTCATTATGAAGTATTTAATTCTCAATTGGTCATTATGAAGTAGTTAATTCCAAATAGGTCATTATGAAGTATTTAATTCTCAATTGGTCATTATGAAGTAGTTAATTCTCAATTGGCCATTATGAAGTAGTTATTTCCCTACTTGGTCATTATGAAGTAGTTAATTCCAAATTGGTCATTATGAAGTAGTTAATTCATAATTGGTGATTATGAAGTAGTTAATCTCAATTGGTAATTATGAAGTAGTTAATTCTCAATTGGTCATTATGAAGTAGTTAATTCCCAATTGTTCATTATGAAGTAGTTAATTCCCAATTGGTCATTATGAAGTAGTTAATTCCTAATTGGTCAATATGAAGTAGTTAATTCTCAATTGGTCATTATGAAGTAGTTAATTCTCAATTAGTCATTATGAAGTAGTTAACTCTCAATTGGTCATTATGAAATAATAAATTCCTAATTGGTCATTATGTAGTAGTTAATTCTCAATTTCATTATGAAGTAGTTATTTCCCCACTTGGTCATTATGAAGTAGTTAATTCCCAATTGTTCATTATGAAGAAGTTAATTCCCAATTGATCATTATGAAGTATTTAAATCCCAATTGGTCATTATGAAGTAGTTAATTCTCAATTGGTCATTATGAAGTAGTTAATTCCCAATTGGTCATTATGAAGTAGTTAATTCTCAATTGTTCATATTGAAGTAACAAATTTTCAGTAATAAGCAACAATTGAGTTTAATATGAAGTCACGAATTCCCTAGCTTTCATTACGAAATAAATTAAACCTGTTGTATAGTCTCTATTAATACGACCAGGGTCACTAATATTTACTTTTTTGTTATTAATTTGTCATTATATACTTCAAAAACTTTACGCTTACTAATTAAAGTTTAAAATCAATTAACTACTTTCTTCTAATTTATCAAACAAAATACAGTTAATTATTCCAACAACCGCTCAATGTAACCTATAAATAACTAGGCCTACTTCACTTCCTACTTTCAATTAAAGTTTTTTTACCGTTTCCTTGGTTTCGGTTTCAATTTATTCCCAGTCTCGTCTTAAAATATTTCACCATTAATTAAATCGAACGAAATAAATAACCAAGTCCCCGGACGTCGGACCGAGTGTTTTACATTTCCATGGAACAAGCGGGTAACGTTGAAGAATCGTAAAATGCTAATTCTCGCATGTTGGTAGGCCTGGCGACTGCGAGCGCCTTGTTAAAATCCCCTAAAATTTAACTTGTACTACAACTTGTCTAGTTAGTGCTTTTCCTTTGCAATGAAGTCGTTTTGGTTTTGTTTACAGATATAAAACTTATTGTCAGTATAGCACGCCTTCTTACTACCAAGTTAATTAAGTGTTCTTACTAAAGGCGTTAATCTTTTTATAATTTATTGATACGTAAGCGGAGGCCACGATGTCTTATTAACTTGTCTGCTTTGTACTCATATAGTAGTACTGTTGTTAGCAAATTTATGACGGAAAATGAGCTATTGGAGCAGCCATTATGGTAAAACCCAGACCAGTGGCCTTGAAATGAGCATCGATACTGAAAATGAATTCTCTTTTTTGCGAAGGAATCGTAAAATTATACATGTAGTGACAGAGTGAGTGTGGGTAACAGAATTTGTTGACATTTTGTATTTATATTAAAAGGTGTATTTTTTAAAAATAGATATTTATGATTTCGATTAAATTTTACACAAATCTAGTTCATAAGAACCTAAATATAAAAATTATTTTTATATTCTTCTTTTCTGCTAGGATTATTGTCACTATGTTCAGTATAATGATCTGTCTTCCCTAGCTTCGTCAATTCTACTTTTTTTTGACGCGTTTCGGAGAACCTCCATCTTCAAAAACTATATCTGTACTGGTCACCAATATTATAGCCCGTCCTATTTAGAAATTTCTATCTCCACCTTGTACCCCTCCTCTATTCAACACGTGTACATTAAACATGACGTGCTCTTTAATGCACACGTGTTGAATAGAGGAGGGATACGAGGTGGAGATAGAAAATTATAAATAGGACGGGCCATAATATTGCTGACCAGTATAGATATAGTTTTTGAAGATGGAGGTTCTCCGAAACGCGTCAAAAAAAAGTAGAATTGACGAAGCTAGGGAAGTCAGATCATTATACTGAACATAGTGACCTAAATATAAAGTTAACAATCAGGAAAGAACATGTTGGCGTGATGCGCCATTTCCAAAAAAAGAACTTTTTTCCTCAAAATAAAAAATTAAAATTTTATACGCACAGAATAAATATTAAAATAATGAACTTACTTCACCCTGATGTACGTTTCGCTAATACAGTGGGATATCAAACTAGTAACTCGAAATGTGCATCAGTGTGATGTAAGTTGACTTGTTTAATATTTATTGTGATCATTTAAATTTTGTTCTTTTTCGTTGCGTCAAAAAAACGTTTCTTTATTTGTAATATAACGTATTTGCTGCTATGTAAAAAAATCTGTGTGGCGATTGTAGAAACAAAAATTAAAAAACAACATTACTCCTCAAATAGAAAAAATATTCCCTTTATTGAACCAACAGTAAAACTTATGCATCATGTTTCCTCTTCCTTTTTATTTTGATTACGATAATTCGTTCAAAAACAATACAGGAGATTTTAAATTGTTTTGTAATGTAGCATCCACAACCTAATTAATATCACAACTATGTTCAGTACAATGTTCCCTAGCTTCGTCAATTCTACTTTCGTTGACTCGTTTCGGAGATCCTCCGTCTTCAAAAACTATATCTATACTCAGAATCCTATATCGATACAATAATCCTAGCAGAAAAGAAGAAGAATATAAAAAGGAATTTTAATATCACAATATTTATAAATAATATGTAGAAATTTCATTAATCAAAAATTATTTTAACGATTCATTTCATACGTTTATATCAGTCAAACTTCTCCGTAATTTCCTGAATGTAGTGGTTATCACGTGCGCCTCACACGCGCAAGTTCCTCTGTTCTATCCTGGGAGGAAACAAAGGAAAATTTAATTATTTAATTATAATTGATTTAATATACGACTTGCAACGAGCAAAATATTCTGTTAAATATCAATATAAGTGTGTGTACTCGCATCACGCAAAATCCAACATCACAACCAACCCTAAAACATGATACATGTTAAATTGGTATATCAGAATAGCTCAAATGTTAGTCATATACGAAGAATCATAACACATACGTTTTTATAGTAAATCTATATTAATAAAAGGAGGTTTGTGTGAGGGGGCGCGCACGCTATGTGTGGGGGGTCTACAGCCAAACTATTGCACATAGAAATCTAAAATTGTTGTCAAATTTCATAAATTTATTTGAGTTATGATTCTTTATTTATGACCAAAGTTTGAATAATTTGATAAACCATTTTCAGACAGATTCGGGTTTTATTTTATTATTATTATTTTTTTCTTTTTGAGAATTTGAGTGTAAGAACACTTGTGTTTTTGAATAATTTATTGTCCATAAATTGTCTAATAGTTTCAAAATTAAAACAATAAAAATGTTTAATATTTTTACTACCAAAGAGAAGCAACATTCGTTCTGCACAATCGTGAAATAGTGAAAACTGCTAGTTGCTTTTTCCACCGCCAGAGCGTGTACGCTACGTGGTAAGTGGGGCTAAAGGCAGAATGTAGATATAAACTTGCAGAATGTAATAAACTACAGCCGAGATTGAAAAGTTGGCGTTTGCTCTGTCGTAAATATCGTGAAGGCAGTTGTTATCCATACTGTTGTAGGCTATTTGTTGACTTCAAATTTTATTGTTAGTGTTGTTCAGGCTAAATCTTTAAGTCAATATTGAAATATGAGCAAGAGTGTTAAACAACCGCAGATAGCCTACTTCCTAGTTCATAAATATTGGCGAGATATATAATATTGATCTTGTTATAGTACGTAGTTATATAAAGCACAAAAATCTATCTCCTTTAGCGTGACATTAGACATTTTTGTTATATTACCAAGATCCATATTTAGGAAAACTAAAGCAATTCTATTATTAAACACATTTGCCTTTCTAAGTATAGCCTAATATAGGTTATGTTATTGTGAAAATATCGATGTTGAGTTTTTATTAATCTACCCTTAATTTTGTTTTAAGTATCCTGACTACAAAATGGTAGTTTTTATTTGAACGTCTCTTTGTCTGTAAACATTTTTGGAGACCAAATTAATTGATATTCTAATGAAATTTGGTATGCAAGTTTGCTCTAATCTTCAAATTATTTAAATAAGCGTTTTCTGAAGTTAAAAACTTTCAAATAGAAGCTCCATAAAACTGCCTTAAACATTTACTTTCAAGATGGCGTTAAAAATACCAACATTGTCGAAATTAACAATGCTCAATGGCGGTTCGCTATTACTTAAAAATGTGGAAAAATATTGAGAAATATTTATAGTTGTGGATAAAAACACAATGCATTGAAAAAAAGATTTTGACAACAACTAACCAATATAGAAAAATATCTGTAATGAATTTAATTAATAATGACCCCAAAATAATAAAAATGTGTGAAAAACCGTTGCTCAAAACTACTTCAAATTCAATTATTTTCCTAAAAAATCCGGTTGGGCATAAAAAATATGAATAATCGATTAATTACATTTTATTACATCGTATTTGAAGATTCAAAATGAAATCGGTATACATAATTTGAAATGAAAGCAACGCAGTTTCTTGAATCAACGTAATTTGAAATGAACGTAATTCGTAAAGCAACGTAATTTGAAATGAATCGAAAGCAAACGTAATTTCGATTCATAGTGAAATCGAAAACACTGACAACGGACTGTAATCATTTTATACATAATTACACGGAAACATAAATAACTTTGTTAATTTTAAATTTGGCAAGTAGTGTTATTTTTCTCTATATACGATCAAAATTTAAACAAAATCTTGTGAAACAACTTTTGAAAACACCTTTTTAGTTTTTTAGTTTTTAATTTTTCTTAGTTTTTTAAACATTTTATAGTTTTTTCGATAAGTTATCTTCCGAACCGATTTTTAGAAAAGCTTATAGCGACCTGCTTTTAATAGTTTTTCGCCAAAAAAAGCGCGCGCGCACACACACGCACTAATAAAAATATAAAAACCAGGAAAGGTTAGGTCAAACAAAACATTAAGATATAGGCTATTTTACTTTTGTTTAGGCCTACAAAACTGTTTTTATTCTTCGTACAATGAAGATAATAAAACACGTCTCATTGAATAATACATGCACATACTGTTTTACCATTAAAAGCTTAAAAAATAAAAATTTTCATTGTTTATAAAAAACCTAATTCCCGTAAAACAATCAAAATTTAACAACCAAATCATAACCGTCAGTGTGTGTGTTTACCCTCCAAATAACCTGAGGTGTTTTATGATGCGATTTTTAAATTAGCTATAACATATTTTGATGGCAATACCGCGGCGCGGGGCGTTAAACAAGCCGCTGTTTATGCTGCAACACGCGCTGCACTGCCTCCCGTGAAATTACTGTGTGTTTTATGAATTGCTTTCCGTTATCACCGACTGTATCTATTGGATGAAAGGTTACGGGGTACCTGCTTACCGCCTTTACCTTACTTTTAATATCCTTCAATGGAAATTAGTTTCAGCGAGAGTTTTTACCACCCTTAAGTCAACACATTACGCTGTATCTGCAGCGAAGCTTTCACTTTAATATGAGATTAAATTTATTTTTAATTTTAAATTAAGTGATTTGAGTCTGGAGCTGTAAAGTCCGCTGACAGGACTTAAATCTAAAAAGACAGTTTTATTACCTATCTTACCTACTAGCGAACGTTCATTGGAAAATGAGTTATTGAAACGGTCATCAAGGTAAGACTTAGATCTACGATCGTGAGAAGCATTTGTATGTGTATGCGCGTGCGTGCGTGCGTGTTGGCTTTTCACGTGTAAGATTTGATTCAAATGACAGGCTTCGGTAACGGTTTTGGCAAAGCTCGTTACACAGACGAATCCATTCAACAGTTTCAAAATGGCGGTCGTTAAAAATATTTAATAATCTTTTTTATATTTCATTTTTTTTCAATCGAATATCACCATCGTAATCAGCGTTAAAGTTTCTGTTGGTCCAATTATATTACTGATTGAATATTATTAAATTGAACTTACACACAACTTATATTTTTTTTTTTAAAAAAGGACCCTTATGATGGCTGTGTTAGGCATATAGTACAAAGGAGTTCGTTAACAGTTTAACATAACGCTCTAAACAATTTTATACTAGATTGGTCGGGTATGTAGTATGAGGGCTTTAATTATTAAATATTTATCGTTGAACTTATTTATGTTTGTAATTTAAATATTAAACTTAAAAAATATTTTGTTAGTATCAGATTTATAATTCACGTTTTACAACAAGAAATCATAGCAATAAGTCAGAAATGCACAAAAATAATCACCACATTTGAAAGACTTAAATTCACTTCACGAATACTTATAGTTTTGTAAACGGTAAATGTGATATTTTTACATTGTTTGTGCTTTCGCGAATTGGTATTTTTCGATCATTCTAAAAAATTTAGGCCTGCCAAGAGATTACACTTCAAAATATTATTTTTTTTGTAAATTCACTATCATCACGTCAACGAAGAAAATGTTAGCTAATATAATTTTAAATTTTTATTGTATTTGCGCAATGCAGTTATGGCTTTATAAATGAATAAATTAGTATTATCAACTATTTAAAACGAAATAAGAAGGTGTTTGTTACCTTTCATTCAGGAAGCTTATCAACAAAACTTAGTAAAATATTTGCTGTCAAAGTTTACCTTTACCTCCATGCACTACTAGTACGGCATCACGCTTAACACATAATCATAAATGTCATTGTAGAGAGTATAAATAACACTGGAGGGGACAATGTAAGACTAGAACGTGTGCAGTCCAACTTGTCTCAGTGATTGATTTATAGTTACAAAACTTCAAAAGTATTTAATTATTTCGAAGCTGGTCTTCTGTTCTTCCTTTCATTAAAGTCTCTGCAATGTGATTATCGTCTATATAAGCTGATATGTTTTCCCCATAAAACAAACTTCTGTCAGAGCTACTTCCAATTATGTACAAATCTCCGGATACCCCGCAGTCACCGCGGGTCTTCAACACAACTGTCCGTATTTGTGTTTAATGCCATATCGAGACGTACCACGGCCAGATTTCCTGAATCTATTAAACTTGTATTGACAATTTCGAATAATCGTTTGACCTTGGCACGCTGAACCGAAAGGAAAATATTTTTGGAATTTAGGAATTAGTTTTAGTCAATGTAGTGTTTTTAGTTGCAATAAATTGTGCATAAACATTATACAAGTGTTCATGAGAAAACGTTTATTCGGAAGCTAGAGAAACATACACAACACACACACACACACACACGGAGTATCGTACTATTTTCCTAAAAGGTTTTTTTTAAACTTTGGTCATATTATTAAACCTAGGTGTAGAAACATAATTTCTGTTAGTATAACATATTTAAATAAAATAAGTTTCTGACTTGTCAGTGAATCGAGATAACCAAAACAGGCGTCGGTTTTCTATCACTCCAAGTAAATTTATTTTACTGAGGGAAATCCTGCATAATTCGTGGACCAACCCCCACAATATACCTGTTTATTTAAATTTATTTATTTAAACTCTTACTTTAGAAAACAATATTAGAATTTAATTATTTATTATTTTATTATTATTCAAACAGCTTTATTATATTCATTTATTATTATATTATTCATTATATTATTCATTTATTATTATATTATTTATTATATTCAATTAGAAAAGCTAATTAAACAAACAGCAGCTGTTATTCAAACAGCTGACCGATACAGTTTGTTTTGGTAATTACATTTGAGCTAAAAGGTAGAATTTGAAAAAAGGTGCTTCAAAAACTAGTTTTCTGACAGTCGTTAAATAAAATAAAATCCACTTTTTTTTAATCAAAGGACCTGAAAACCGATAATCCTTTAAAACTTCATAATCGATTTTTTATTAAACAGACATTTATTAAACTTTCAAAACGTAAAGTTAAAAAAAAACACAGAAATTCAAATACTGCAATTTTTAAATTAAAGGCTACTTAACACGAAAGTCAAATAATAATACAAAATAAGTTACTTGTAAATAGTTTGAAGTTATGTCTTACTGACATTCCTTAATTATTAATGATATCATATATTGACAGTAATTTCAACAAACGCATTAATCGAAAACTACCAAAATAAAGAGGCAATCGTCTACCATTGAGGCCTAAATGTAGTGGAATAGACTAAACGTACAGCTTATTGAGAAAAATACAGTAGAATGACAAATGCTGTCAGCTGACTGCAGACTGACAGCAGTAATTATTGTGTCAGCACTGATAACTGCTTTATCCATCTTATCTGCCCTACTTCTACTTCAGTTATGCGCTTGTACATAAGTAATTTTTGAGCACTACAATTTTTGGTGTCGCTAAAACCGGTCTATTTTACGTTAAAGAAAAGCGTTTGGCTGAACTTATGAGAACCTAACGCTACATCCGATGCTGTATAAGCAAGGTCGACAGTGTATGGTTAAAGATTAGGCGATTTGTTATATAATTTATTGCGCCTGTTTTTATGTTTTCTACTTTACAATTGTATCTGTGACGAGACAGACCAGTAGTTGCGTGCCAAATGATCGGCCGATGCACCGTCCCTGTGCGTGCGTGCGTGCTAGTTGTGCGTATACGAGTGCCAAGTTAATGTGGCCGCTCAATTAAAATCAACGATAAGGGCTAATTTGCGAAAAATAAATAAGTACCACTAAATGAAAGTCATCTGTTTAAAACCCGTTTATCTTTTAAAAAACAGACAGAGTAATATTTTTAAAAAAATCCACCTCCGTGTTTTTAAATTTAATTACTAAGAGTGAAATTACACGTAGCATTATATAGTTGATTAGGGCAGGCTGTGTCAATTTCCGGAAGTATTAAACGTATCCGGACTGCTTGTGCCATCTACTTCCGCTTTTCGGGTTCGTGTCATTTCAAACGTTACACAATTTTTTATGAACACGACAATGTGTCTTTGTGAACTGCGTATGATTTCGAAATCTTTTGTTACTGAATAAATTTTGTACACTTTATTACAGATGTTATCTAATTAAGACAAAAACATTTTATATTGAAATTATGTTATTAATTGGCAGGCTCACTTCGGTATCTATTTTAAAATCAAAGAGCACAATGAAACTGACATATTGCCTCTCACGCGTCCCGGTTATAAAACGTTTATTTTTGTATTCACATTTTCAAGTTAGTATTTTGAAAGTTTGGAAATTGCTACTGCAAAATTAGCATCATGGTAAGACCATCTGTGCATCGCATATGACTTTTAAAACAAATATGTTTTTAATTTGGCAGAATAATGATTCTATAAAAGCTTAAACAAGTTTCTGAGTTCAGAAAGTATATTTTAAAAATTTCTGTTTTATCATCTTAATCATTAATTCGCCTAAATTTTCATTAATTATTACTTTTAATTTTTAATTTTGATTAAAAATGGACCCTCCGTTAGTTTATTTTCTAACTAAAATGTGCTAATAATGACTAATGTTTAATTTAATAAAATATGATACAAACGCTTTACGTTGTATTTTGTTTCTAAATATACATTTTTACGTATTTTTTTAGTCATAAAATAACTTTTTTTGCACAATACATAATTCACAGAGCAATGACGCCAACCGCCTGAGATCAGGCACTACTTCCCGTTAATTGTTCTGTTTGGTAAGATTTGATGTATTATGTGATTGTAGACATCGATCCTTATATCCGACCAACACTATCTGCAGTCGTAGAATACTTCACTGCGTCGAGGATCAGCTCTGGTTCCGTGCCATTGACTCCTGAGGGGACAAATCTGATAGCAACAACCAGGCCAAGTTACTTCCGCTCTTACCCTGCCACGGCCTTATCGATTTAAAACCTAACCGACGCAGCGCTGTGTCAATTCGAGATTTATCGTAATTATTTTTAGGTTATGTTTTATAAATCTTATCCTATATACACAAATGTAAATACTGTTCATATATACATAGTTAATTCTGGCACTAGGGCTTTCACCCCGAGGACCCGATAGCTTTTTCTCGGCAACTCTTGGATCGAATATATTGAAAACTTCTTGCGTTTTTCGATTAAGGTAAACTCAACTGTGTCTGATTTAGTTTAGCCGGCTCGGTGGCCTAGTTGATAGCGTACTTCCACCCCGAGGACCCGGGTTCGATTCCCGGCCAGGGCTTGGCATTTTCATACGATATAAATCATTCCATCGTCTACATTAGCCAAAGTGTGCACAATAGTCGAACGTTAAACACAAAAAAAAATTCTGGCACTTTTGAAAAATGTAGAGTGATAAAATGGTATTTATTTTGTCCGAAAATCTATACAGCAAAAATAAAGAAACCGAATTTTTATTCATTATGATTAAAGGATGGGGAAACTGCCATTAGAAATGATATATTTGTTTTTTCGTTGACGCTACACAAAAGTAAGATTATTGTAAAACTAGTCGATCGTGAGATATAAATCCGTTTTCTTGTCCTGAGTTCCAAAAGTGTTTTTTACTTTCTGTGCCCGTCTGTGTGTCTATTGTCATTCCTGGAGCTTAAATTCATTTTAAGTTTGGTTTTCGCTTTTTTTCAGATTACAGGTTGTATATAGCCTAGACATTACGGAGTGCATTGTGGCTTCTGGCATCTCAATCAAAGGGCTCATTGTCTCAGTTTCCTTCTCCTTCATGTTATTTTCACTTTCCAAGTCCACTTTTACCAGATACTGAAGATT
Source organism: Callitettix versicolor (assembly GCA_022606455.1). Classification (NCBI taxonomy): domain Eukaryota; kingdom Metazoa; phylum Arthropoda; class Insecta; order Hemiptera; family Cercopidae; genus Callitettix; species Callitettix versicolor. The sequence continues at coordinate 26,208,048 of CM040183.1, forward strand.
TTGTGGGTTTTGACGGATGTTTTTTCAGCAATTAATATATAACAACTAGCTAGAGAAAGAAAATGTCCTCCCATGCAGAGCCCGTATGCAACGGAGGTCGCCCGGTATCCAGAGTCTTCATACTGGAAATTCTCCTTTAGCCAAGCAGTCTTCAGTGTACGTTGCTCAACACAGGGTTGATATGTTGATAGAGATAGGGAAGGATTATTAGGAAGTGGAAGGACTCTTTCGAAGGAATTGAAGATGAAATGGATAAGTAGTTTTCGTATGGGCAGGATTTGCTAAATCACGTAGCGGTCTTCAAAACTCTTTAAATTTAAAAAATAATTTTTTCAAAGCTGATTTTTGGGAAATACCTGTAAAAAATCTTAATTTTAAAAAATCGGCTCTAACGTTTTTGATCAAACGCGAAAATTAAATATTTTTTCAAACGCAAATATTTTCATAACCACCCTAAATGAAAGTATGGTTCGTTATAGTTCCAACAATTCCAGTTTGAGAGCTACTAAAAAAATGCATATTAAAAAAAAAAAACTATTTCAGATATTATTTTATTTATTTATTTTCATATGTGTCCAAAAACTGAAGCAAATCTGATGAACCGATTTTGATAAATATACCGATTGGCAGGATTTGTTCATTAAAATCGTAAAACGTGAACAGTATTTGCGTAATATTTTCGCACCAAATACTTCAGTTGAGCCGGTTAAAGCAGTCACTTCATTATAAACTCCATTAAACATTGTCAACTCACTATTCAGGCTACCCGACACCTTTCCGTTCGCAGTAAAATTGTATAAATTCTAATTGAAGACGGTTCAAGTTGTGACGAGGTTGTTTCTACTAGAATCACAAGCATTCCTTGCATTCTTCCACGTTGCGAATCTGTTGTGAAGATCTGATAGAAGATACAATCTTTTAGTCCACACGTCTTCATTACCTTCAAACACTTGGAGTAAGCATTTGAATTTCTAACAGAATTCTTACAAATTTACAAGGGAATCCGTCAAAGCAGCTTTCAGTCAGCTGGTGTTTGGTGATAAATATACGCAAAGCGGTGAAGACGCCAAATTTGTGTAGAATGGTTTCTCAGCTTGACAAGTAGGGCAGGCGTGAGTGAAGGTTAGGTTTGGTTGAGTTTTGTCAAGTGATCTAATTTTGCATTTCTCATCTGGTAGCTAAACTCATCTGGTAGCTAGTAAAGTAATTAAACGAAATACTTAGAACAGAGTGACCATCGATAATTGACAAAGTTTCTTCCTTGGAAATACATATGCAAACGCAACTAGACTAGTGCTTACAGATACAGTACGTGTTTAATATCGCAAAATTATAATTGTACTTGCACACTTTGTTTAATAAAAATATTAGCTAGACAAAACAAAACTTGTTTGATTTACATAAAATAAAAGTTTTACTTCAAATAAAACATAATTTTAATTACTCAACTGCACAAGTAATAGGCCTACACAAACAATGTTAGGTTAGGTTCGGTTTCTTTTTATATTCTTCTTCTTTTCTGCTAGGATTATTGTCACTATGTTCAGTATAATAATCTGCCTTCACTAGCTTCGTCAATTCTACTTTCGTTGACGCTTTTCGGAGAACATCCATCTTCAAAAACTATATCTATCCTTTTTTGATATATATATATAGTTTTTGAAGATGAAGGTTCTCCGAAACGCGTCAACGAAAGTAGAATTGACAAAAGCTAGGGAAGACAGATTATTATACTTCACATAGTAGGTTTGGTTTGGTTAGGTTAGGTTAGATTAGGTTAGGTTTGGTTAGGTTAGGTTTTTTAAAAATCGGAATCAAAGAAAACCCACTATTCCTTTTTCAGGTTTAAAGATACATTATCAAACACGTAATTGCCTCATTGCACGTAAACACTTGCCATACTTTATAACAAAATTTACATTTAGAAAAAAACTATTTTGTACACAACGTACATTCATTTCTATATAAGAAAATTGTTTCTACTTTATTTGAAATATTTCCGATCATAGTATACAATAAATACGATATAGTAAAATCATTATTATAATATCTTGTTTCGAATAACACACAAAAATTGTATAGTTAATTAAGCAAAAACAATTAGCACAAAAATATAACTATATTACCGTAAGTAAAATAATTTTGATAAAATCTATTAAATTTGATTTATTACAACTCTATCGGTTTAATTGTACTTCAGATAACGGCGTTAAATAATGCGACATTTATTAAAACCAGTTTGACAAATTATATTGTAATAAAAGGCCATATAGGAAAATCAATACTTCCAATAAAGAGTGAACAGTCACGTTTAAAACTAATTATAATTTTATTGACTAAATTGGTGTATGGATTAAATTTAAGAACAATATTTTTAACGGATTGGAAATAAATTTAATAAGTTCGAAACCCTGTTAAGAGGTGATGTGTAATATTGGCATATGTTTTTGTTTTAATGGAAAGTATTTATAAATAAGATAATTTATTTTTATAACGAAACTTGGGGGCTCTGCCCTTGGTAAGTCCATTTACTTAATATTAGCATTATAAATTATATCGAAATATATTTTATAAAGCAATAAATATATCAATATTGTAAAAGAAATATTTATTTACAAAAAAAACTATATATTTGTTTTCATTGTACTCATGGAAAATAATGAAACACTTTTTAATAAAACCAAGACTATAATAATGTTTTTTAGTTTTCTGTCTTTATCAGCTACAGCCCGGCTAAACTTAAGATTATAATCAGCTGTAGTTCGACGAATTGTACGATTATAATCAGCTGTGTAGTATAAACCCACGTGATGTGGTAAAAGGTTAGGTTAGGTTAAGCAGAGCTCTTAGAAAACACAATTTTCGAACCATTTACAAAGCCACATCACTATTGATAGGTTTCTTGGCAGTCAAAAAGACAAAATCTGTTTACGAACCTGGACGTTTATAGCGTTTTATGTGGTGATTGTTTTAAGAGTTACATGGGAAAAACTAATTTGCGTAACTGAGGTTTGATTGGAGGAACGTAAACATGAATTAAGAACCTCCGCTCTCTACCACCATCAGAGAGAAACCGGGGTTAGATTTTAAGACAGGCAGATAAATAATTAGTTTAGAAAATTATAACATTAGAAAGGCGATCAAAATATAGGGACAGTGTTAATGAAATATAGTTGTGGCATCCGTAATTTACTTGCAATTTGGAGGACTGCTCTCAATTGTGTGTGTGTGTTTTTTTTTTAACTAAGTGAAATCGTGATACAGCCATTGTCAATCTTACTGGACCAAATCGGCCAGATTAACATGCGTTTATGGCGAATCGCTCTATGTCAGCTAAGGATAGCCCAGTTTCAATTTGCGTCGCACAGACGATATAAAAGAAGGTGACAGGTGATGGTTTCCTTCAGAAGAAGGTTCCTTCAGTTTCGCTTCAGACGTGTAGCGATAACCACCTTGGAGAACAACGTTTCTTCTCGAAAAAAATGTGTGTCGAGCGTATATATATATATATATATATATATATATATATATATATATATAATTATTATCATTATTTGCGTATAGACCCTTATGGATCAAGCAAAGCACTCCGACTCATGTCTTGTTCCTTCTAATCCTCCACACCTCCCTCATTCTGTCCCTATGGATCCTCCTCCGCTCCTCCGTCCATTTTACGGATTTCAATCTCTTTAGGATTTCATTCTCTGGGATTTTCCACCCGAGCATCTTTCTTCTGTGTGCGTTTCTGTCTTCAATGTCTGTTGAGTCTATTTCTGCGTCATGTAGCTCTATTCTGACTTGTGTGAGCCACAACGTTGTTGATTTGACTCTTTGTATATACTTAAGGATTCTGTTGGCAAGTCTCATTGTTGAGAGTCTACTGATGTGTCCATAGAATTGAAGCCTCCTTCTTCTGTTATCTGCTGCCAGGTTCGATATCTTCTCTGTGGTCTTCCGGGAGTGCAACCTGTATCCGTCTTCTGTTAATCTTGGGCCAAGGATATTCCTCAAGATTTTGAATTCTTTCTTCAAAATGTCTTCCATGGTACCTTTTGTGTGGAGTGCTAGCGTATCGTTTGCGTATTATGCCTCCGGTTTTATGACTGTGTTGTAGTGTCTGATTTTTGTGTGCGTCGACATACATTTCTTATTGTAGATATCACGCGTCATACCAAGAGCCCTCTTCATTCTCTCTCTCTCTCTCTCTCTCTCTCTCTCTCTCTCTATATATATATATATATATATATATATATATATATATATATAGAGAGAGAGAGAGAGAGAGAGAGAGAGAGAGAGAGGGTTATAAATTATATTATAATCTTCTTTCTCTCTCTCTCTCTCTCTCTCTCTCTCTCTCTCTCTATGTATATATATATATATATATATATATATATATATATATATATATATATATATATAGAGAGAGAGAGAGAGAGAGAGAGATATGCAAAATATAATTTATAACCTAAATTTTTTCCCTGTTAAAAATAAATAATATTTGAAACATATAAAGTATAAATACATTACTGATAAAACAAGTGTAGGTTTAAGAAATATTTTGTCAGATTTATTATTTCAAGTTGTAAAACCTTAACATTAGAACTGTGAAGAAACACTTTACATTGACCCAGTCTACGTCACCGCTCTCTGTAGGCCTATATTACTACAAGAATGTCAGTTATGACGTCACTTTGAAGTATGTGACCCTTCAATGAGGTCGCTTCAATTATTTCTCTTTATAATTTCTTTCTCAAGACTTAATTACTTTATTCTCATAATTTTAAATGTAAAATATTTCACATTATATGGTTTTTCTCGCTACGGTTTAGTTCTTGAAACATTTTTTTAAATTTTATTTTTCTAATTGTTACTTATTTATTTTATTATAGACCAGAGTCGCCACTGAACAAAATCTGCGTAAACACAAACGTAAACAAGCGGGAATAAAACAGTTGTACGTGCTGCAGTCTGGTGTGAATTCGACGAACTCTTTCAGTTAATTAACGAACGTATGTTTAAGTAAATCATCTGATCAAATAAAATCTTCTCCGTACGCTTAACACGGCAACTTTAAAGGCCTATGAAAGAAAGCCGTAAGGGGGAAACTATAGTCTAAATACCTTATAATATACTGGGTATAAATACGTACCATTAAAAAAAAAATTGAAGAAATTGTTCGGATATAACGGTTGGGCTGACTTATATTAGGTATCGTAAATTTGTTTAGTGTATTGATCACACAATAAAGCAAAAATAATGTTTTCCTATTAAATTTTGTACGGTTCGGGTGATTTATGTAGTAGAACGGAACGGAAACTTTGAAATTATTTTCAAAATTATTTTATGTTTTTAATCGAAATTTAATTGGAAAATGAGCTATTGTAGCGGCCGTCATGGTAAACCTCAGACCCAGTATCTTGAAAAGAACCCTGATCTTGACCTAGAAATCACTTTTTCAGGGGGCTTGTGTGTGTGTGTGTGTGTGTGTGTGTGTGTTTAAGCACTCTATCGTTTTGCTAATAATTTGAACAAGTCGGTTACCCAGTAAAATTCATTCAAACGTTTTAAAATGGCGGCAATTTTAAATCTTAAATAATTACTTTTTATTTCATATTTTTTGCATTTAAAATTTTCAAAATCTACTGAAATTGTGAAAATGAATACGACGGCTGTCAGGGTTTACAAATACATATTTTAACAACTCCTCAACAATATTGGTTTAAGAAGCCAGGATTGGCATCTGTATGTGTTTTACAGTCCTGCAAAAACAGGGGGAGGATTTCGCTCTAATAGCTAATTTTCCATTAAAACTTAGAGTGACTGCCGCACATTGTGGGCACCCTGTACTAGGGCTGCGTCACGATGCCAGTGTTCCAACATTTGTCACGGAGCCTTGACTGTACGGTACAGAACTATTCACCTCCACTTTGTCGTAAATAATTTCACTAAAATTATTTGCTTGAAATAAAAGATTTATTTGTCGAGCGAAGCGAGTCTGAGGAATCGATCGTGGACCACGACATTACAACTCGGCCACTGTACATATATCAAGGCATGAGCAGAATTCTGTGCCGTTGCTAGTGGTTGTCTTTGTTTTTTCTTGCACAGTTCCACTTTGTCTTGCCTTTCCAGATGTTATCTTCCAAAACAACATATCTCTGGATCGCACCTTTCAACTATGCGAGCAATGCTCAACGGTTTCCTTTTTCTTCTGCGCCTTCATCTCTAATTTTCCCCTCACGTTTCTTCTCACCTTTCTTTATCTCTCTCATTTTTATTTTTTTGAAGCGCGTTATCGCGGATATCCGTTAGGTGATATCTTGACCCCATTCTTTAACCTTTACTTGTACGTAATACCAAACATAAGTTATTTGAAGTGTCGTTGCCCAGTTTTATGTTTTTATTCTTAAATTTTGCATTCCAAGTCTGATACTGTACGAAGCACATGAAAAGTTTTGCTGATCCAAAATAAGTGGTTTTTACTTTTCGCACATACATTCATCTCTCTATCATTCTTTCTCTCTCTTTTTTTATTTAAGTGACAAAGAGGATTTTACGGTTCCAATTTCATTCATTAATTCTGCCTGTCTTTTTCCTTTCTTTCCTTGTACGTGTTATTGTGACAACATTGCAGGACACTAAAATAATTGATCGAATTTCCGTATCTCGAGACTATTTTTTAATTTGTTTTAAGCCTGTTTTCGACCACAAGAACTTGAAAAAATGCATCAAATTTTGTCAAAAAAAGACTGAACACGTTAATGTCAGTGTAGAAAATTAAAAAAAAACCGTTTGCGGTAAATACAAATAAAAAAACTTTTTAACCAGACCCGGGCGCGTTTGTTTTGTTTTTTCGAACTTAGAACACTGGTTTGTGGTAAACCTGATTAGCTTTTTCTCGGTAACTCTTGGATCGAATATATTGAAAACTTCTTGCGTTTTTCGATTAAGGTAAGCTCAACTGTGTCTGATTTAGTTTAGCCTGCTCGGTGGCCTAGTTGATAGCGTACTTTCACCCCGAGGACCCGGGTTCGATTCCCGGACAGGGCTTGGCATTTTCATACGCTATAAATCATCCCATCGTCTGCATTAGCCCAAATGTACACAATAGTTACAGTGTACAGGACGTTAAAAAAAAAAGGATCGGATATATGAGTAAGTTTGTATAAAATTTGTTCATATTAAACGAAAATGTACATTGAAAGGGATTGTTATAAATTTAAAAAGAAAATACAGTCCGGAAAAATCAAAAAAGTCCGTTTTTGGTTTCTGTTTTACTTTATTTTTTTTTAATTTCAATAAATTTATTACAGTAATTTGAGTTATAATAGTCATTAGTGCAACTATTGATGTTGCAAAGTAGAACGTTTTTAAACGTGAGAAAATGTTGGAAATTTTTCCGGACACTTTGCACATAATGCTTTTCTTATTCAGCAATACAAATTTACCGATCAAACAAAGTGTGAGGTTATGTTACTCAAACTTTTTAAAATATCTGGAAACAAAAATAGAACACACAAAACCTGAAAATAAACAAAATGCTGTCAAGTGAAATAACTAAAACAAAAATGTCTACCAGTACTATCAACTTTAATTACGCACAATTTTTATTTAAACCTATTTTTCATGCCTTAAGTAAACATTGTAGTTAGACATTTTACACGGAAAATTATTTTATATAAAAATACTACAATATTATCCATCATGCAGTAAATGTGTGTAGGTAAGTCGTGTAATTAAAAATTAAAGTTTATTTAGTTGTCTTGAGGAATGAGTGTAAATACGTACAGTGAGCAAAGTTAGTTTTCTCACTGTTTTGGGATAGAAAAACATTCACTTCGCTCAGCACTGTAAAAAATATTTATTCACCATATTTTGAGCAAACTCTATTTCGAGAAACTAAACCAAATCTTTGGTGTGTTGTCCTAACATTTTTGGGAAATAGTTGATTGTGTGATGTTTTCGAATTATTTATTAGTAAATAGGTTAAAGTCTAACAGCAAAGTGCGAATTTCGCGTTGTATTTGTGTGTAATTCTAATACGGGCCAGTATAATTGATTCGGTGTCATGGCGGAATTGTGGAAACACCGTAAATTCCACGGCCGTGTTGAAATAACCCGAGTGGTGGCATGATAAGTCGGTGCCCACACCGCGTCCCAAGGCATAAGTGTGGGGCCATGTTTCATAGTCGTGTCCAAATTTGAAAATTCTTTATCTGTCGGTAGATGTTGACTCCATTGTGTCTGGGGCTGTATAATTTGTCGACTACTTCCAAAACTTGTTTTTTCCGGTGCTTTTATAAAAGCAACGTCGTTTGAAATATGATTTCTCCTTCTCTCTCGTTCTTGACCATCCTCTATATCGCTGTTCTTTTCGGGTTTTATTTGATTTTCAACTCGTATTCTTGTTTCATCTGTCAACGGTCGCCCAAACGTTGAATAAAAAAGAATGCCTTCACAACCATAAATATTTCGATATTCGAATTTAATTTCTTGTTTTTGTTCGGGGCCAAAGAAATACCAATCATTAATAATAAAATAAAATTATATTTCTTAGCGACAAAGAACAGAAGAACTAACAAGTATTTATTGTAATATTATATTAAATTTTGGTTTCTCAACAGGTGGTACATGGAGGAAATTCAAATGATACAAGGAGTTCACGAGATACGCGAAGGAGATTCAGGTGGTACACGAAGGCGTGCAAAGGAGATTTATGTGATATGCGAAGGAGAGTCGGGTATTACGCGAAGGAGATTCAGGTGATAGGCGAGTCAAGTAGTATGTGAAGGAGATTCAGGTGGTAACTGAAAAATATTCAGATGGTTTGCGAAGAAGATTCATGTGGTACGTGAAGAAAACTCTTTTGGCAGGCGAAGAAGATTCACGTGATAGGAAAAAGAGATTCAGATGGTATGCGAAGATTCAGGTAGTACGTGAAGACGATTCTTGTAGTAGGTAAAGGAGATTCAGGTGGTACGCAAAGGCGATTCAGGTGGTACGTGAAGAAGATTCTTGTGGTAGATGAAGGAGATTCAGGTGGAACGTGAAGAAGATTCACGTGATAGGCAAAGGAGATTCAGATGATAAGCAAAGATTCAAGTAGGACGTGAAGAAGATTCTTGTAGTAGGCGAAGGAGATTCACATGATAAGCAAAGGCGATTCACATGATAAGCAAAGATTAAGGTAGTACTTGAAGAAAATTCTTGAGGTAGGCAAAGGAGATTCACGTGATAGGCAAAGGAGATTCAGATGATAAGCAAATATTCAGGTAGTACGTGCAGACGATTCTTGTAGTAGGTGAAGGAGATTCAGGTGGTACGCAAAGGCGATTCAGGTGGTAAGTGAAGGAGATTCTTGTGTTAGGCGAAGGAGATTCAGGTAGTACGTCAAGGAGATTAAGGTAGCACGAGGCCGTGTGAAAAAAATACTTTAAGTTAGGAAATAGTTTTGTTTTAAGTACGATTATTTTTCGAATACAAGCAGAAAAGTACTTCTTGATACTCAGACGTCTGATGATGCATTTGTAGATGTGACCTACTGCATCTAGTATATTGCCTTATTTTGCGTCACTACTTCAGTGTAACCCACCGCTATTCCCTTTCTGATAAGTATAAAAATAAGTAAAGGCAAAATTATGATTACATAATTTGACTTAAAAATAATGTTCGCATATTTTTAATTTGATTTGTGATTTCAGTTTAATAACATATTTTTTTGGTATTTCAGTTGAATAAGTATGAAAATTAACCTCGTGTTGATTGAAGAACAATATTTTGGAACACCCAATATTTTATATCAGCCCAAAATAATGACGTTACCTGTGTTATTTACCAAAGAAAGCACACATTTATTGCTCATCCACGAAAATTTCCCTCTGGCCCCTCCTTCCTTTACTGTAGGGTACTGCAAACCCTTCGGTATTTAGGGTGGTACAGCAAATTACATGAAGGCCAATTGGTACTCAGTAATGAAAACGTTGGGAACTCCTGTATTACATTATACATTATTGTGTCAATTTTAATGAAAATATATATCATGATTTTTCATTTAAAAATATTTTAATTTTCACCTAATTCTTTTATTACATTAATATTGAATTGTTATTAATTAGTTTACATTTTTCTTACTTGTTTCAAAAGAATTAATTATCTTCATTTTCGATTTTTGTGGCTTGATATATATATATATATATATATATATATATATATATTATATATATATATATATATATATATATATATATATATATATATATATATATATATATATATATATATATATATATATATATATATATATATATTTAACGTCTGACTATTGTGTACATTTGGGCTAATGCAGACGATTTGATGACATTATATATATATATATATATATATATATATATATATATATATATATATATATATATATATATATCAATGTCGGACAATAATAATCATCGTTAGTTTTCCTCAAAAAAAAAATCATTATTAGCAAAATTACATTGCCAATATTAGCTATTGACGTAGTTTTCGTAGTAAGACTATATCCCACAGTTTGAAATTAACACCGATCCTGACATTTAGATTATTTTATGAAGGGATGGTTAAAATTTATATATATATATATATATATATATATATATATATATGTATAGATAGATAGATAGATAGATAGATAGATAGATAGATAGATAGATAGATAGATAGATAGATAGATAGATAGATAGATAGATAGATAGATTGTGTGTGTGTGTGTGTGTAACACACTCACGTTCGCAATTTTGTTCCGATTTGATTCAAGCCTAGCACTAAAATCGACTATTATAGTAGGGTTCATTTCAAATATTTAAAAAATCATACATTTTTTATTTTAAATTTTTTCAAAATATGATTTCTTTGAGGGTTCATTTTCGTATTTTCATTGTAATTTGAAAATTTCAAATGCTAATTAATATATGAAGATCCTATGGTGGTAAAATCATATTTCAAACGGAGTAACATAAAGGAAATACTTTTGGAAATTTGCTTTTATCACGTCAGCGAGACATCTGCGTGCAGCGTATCTCTGCAGAGTTTAACGTGCCATTCTCTCTGAAAGTTTTGTGACAACACTCATTGTTCACGCCGAAACGCAGGAATAAAAAGCATGTAACAAAAAAATGTAAATAAATTTCAGCGGATGCAAAAGATGGCGATATATTGTAAGAGAATTGACCTTGTAACCTTCAGACAAGGGACAACTTTTAACACGTACGACTTGCAGAAATAATATTTGGCTCAGCTGAACATAACCGCGGATCTGCCGCTTCTTACTCGCGGTTCCTTGATAACAGTGCTGATAAGAGTGCTGAAGAGCGTGCGTTGTGTTCAGGTGTTTCCTTCTGTAAATTTATTACGATATAAAATTATATTCGCAATCGTGTTTTGAATTAATTTTAATGAAGTACAGAGCTACGCTTGCACGTACGTAACGTGCAAAACACATTATTAAACACTCAGAGTGGTTTTATTGAGAAATTGGAGCGGCCATCATGGTTAAACCCAGACCCAGATTCTTAACACGAATGAAGTCGCTGATCTCCAGATCACTTTTGAAGAGTAGTTAAACATTTTTTATAAATGTGTGTCTTTTGCACCATAGCGTTCGTAATTTCAGTCCGATTGGATTCAAACGCGGTATAAATATTATACATCTTGATAATAGTTTCGTTGCCCAGAAAAATCCATACTACCGTTTCAAAATGGCGAAATTTCCAATCTTTAAAAATTCATATTTTTTGTTTTACATATTTTTGAAAATTCAATTTTACTTTCGTATTAGCGTTTAAAAAATCCTAAAATGGCTCTTTGCATTTAAAAAATTTTTTGAAAGTAAGATTTTCAATTTAACGGTGGACAGGGTTCAGATTTTTGGAAGTTTTAAATATTAATATTTGCAATTTTAAAGGGTTTATCATGGTGAAATGAGAGTTTCAAAAAGAGGATAAAATTTTAAAAAAAAGGTCAGCGAGGCAGCTTGATGCCGCAATTATTTTAAATTTCCGAAAATCCTGTTATTTTTTATTGACAATATTTACGTTTTCTTCATTCTAAAAAAAAGGGGACGAGCTCATGGCTTATTGACTAAAACAGCGGGTAGTAAGTTGGAACTAGTTCCTATACGCAGATTAAGTAAATATGTCCCAGCACACTCATCAGACACGGACGTGGAACTTAGTTGGAACTAGTTCCTTACTCAAATTAAGTAAGTATGTCCCAGCAAACTCATTAGGCACGGACGTGGAACTTAGTTCAAACTAGTTCCTTACGCAAATTAAGTAAGTATGTCCCAGCACACTCATTAGGCACGGACGTGGAACTTATTGGAACTAGTTCCTGTATGCAGATTAAGTAAATATGTCCCAGCACACTCATCAGGAACGAACGTGGAACTTAGTTGGAACTAGTTCCTTACGCAAATTAAGTAAGTATGTCCAGGACACTCATCAGGCACGGACGTGAACCTTAGTTGAAACTAGTTTCTGTACACAAATTAAGTAAGTATGTCCAGCACACCCATTAGGCACGGACGTGGAACTTAGTTGGAACTAGTTCCTGTATGCAAATTAAGTAAGTACGTCCCAACACACTCATCAGGCACGGACGTGGAATTTAGTTGAAACTAATTTCTGTACGCAAATTAAGTAAATATGTCCCAGCACACTCATCAGGCACGGACGTGGAACTTAGTTGGAACTAGTTCCTGTACGCAAATTAAGTAAGTACGTCCCATCAGGCACGGACGTGGAACTCATCAGGCACGGACGTGGAAGGCATGGACGTGGACGTTAGTTGTAAATATGTCCCAGCACACTCATCAGGCAATTACGTTAGAACTTAGTTGAAACTAATTCCTGTCCCAGCACTATGTCCCACACACTCATCAGGCACGGACGTGGAACAGCACACCCATTAGGCACGGAAGTGGAACTTTGTTGGAACTAGTTCCTGTATGCAGATTAAGTAATTATGTCCCAGCATACTCATCAGGCACGGACGTGGAACTTAGTTGGACCTAGTTCCTGTATACGGATTAAGTAAATATGTCCCAGCACACTCATCAGGCACGGACGTGGAACTTAGTTGGAACTAATTCCTGTATGCAAATTAAGTAAATATGTCCCAGCACACTCATCAGGCACGGACGTGGAACTTAGTTGAAACTAATTCCTGTATGCAAATTAAGTAAATATGTCCCAGCACACTCATCAGGCACGGACGTGGAACTTAGTTGAAACTAATTCCTGTATGCAAATTAAGTAAATATGTCCCAGCACACTCATCAGGCACGGACGTGGCAAATTATATGTCCCAAATTCAGGCAGGACGTAAATTAGTGAAACTCCCAGTCATCAGGCACGGACGTGGACTAATTCCTGTATGCAAATTAAGTAAATATGTCCCAGCACACTCATCAGGCACGGACGTGGAACTTAGTTGAAACTAATTCCTGTATGCAAATTAAGTAAATATGTCCCAGCACACTCATCAGGCACGGACGTGGAACTTAGTTGAAACTAATTCCTGTATGCAATTCCTGTCCCAGCACACTGCAAATTAAGTAAATATGTCCCAGCACACTCATCAGGCACGGACGTGCAAATTAAGTAAATATGTCCCAGCACACTCATCAGGCACGGACGTGGAACTTAGTTGAAACTAATTCCTGTATGCAAATTAAGTAAATATGTCCCAGCACACATCAGGCACCTGACTCATCAGGCAGCACACTCATCAGGACGTGGAACCTTAGTTGAAACTAATTCCTGTATGCAAATTAAGTAAATATGTCCCAGCACACTCATCAGGCACGGACGTGGAACTTAGTTGGAAACTAATTCCTGTATGCAAATTAAGTAAATATGTCCCAGCACACTCATCAGGCACGGACGTGGAACTTAGTTGAAACTAATTCCTGTATGCAAATTAAGTAAATATGTCCCAGCACACTCATCAGGCACGGACGTGGAACTTAGTTGAAACTAATTCCTGTATGCAAATTAAGTAAATATGTCCCAACACAATCATCAGGCATGGACGTGGACGTTAGTTGAAACTAATTCCTGTATGCAAATTAAGTAAATATGTCCCAGCTCACTCATCAGGCATGGACGTGGACGTTAGTTGAAACTAGTTCCTGTACGCAAATTAAGTAAATATGTCCCAGCACACTTATCAGGCACGGACGTGGAACTTAGTTGAAACTAATTCCTGTATGCAAATTAAGTAAATATGTCCCAGCACAATCATCAGGCATGGACGTGGACGTTAGTTGAAACTAATTCCTGTATGCAAATTAAGTAAATATGTCCCAACACAATCATCAGGCATGGACGTGGACGTTAGTTGAAACTAATTCCTGTATGCAAATTAAGTAAATATGTCCCAGAACACTCATCAGGCACGGACGTGGACCTTAGTTGAAACTAATTCCTGTATGCAAATTAAGTAAATATGTCCCAGGACACTCATCAGGCACGGACGTGGAACTTAGTTGAAACTAATTCCTGTATGCAAATTAAGTAAATATGTCCCAGCACACTCATCAGGCACGGACGTGGAACTTAGTTGAAACTAATTCCTGTATGCAAATTAAGTAAATATGTCCCAGCACACTCATCAGGCACGGACGTGGAACTTAGTTGAAACTAATTCCTGTATGCAAATTGAGTAAATATGTCCCAACACACTCATCAGGCATGGACGTGGACGTTAGTTGAAACTAATTCCTGTATGCAAATTAAGTAAATATGTCCCAGCACACTCATCAGGCACGGACGTGGAACTTAGTTGAAACTAATTCCTGTATGCAAATTAAGTAAATATGTCCCAGCACACTCATCAGGCACGGACGTGGAACTTAGTTGGAACTAGTTCCTGTACGCAAATTAAGTAAGTACGTCCCAGCACACTCATCAGGCACGGACGTGAACCTTAGTTGAAACTAATTCCTGTATGCAAATTAAGTAAATATGTCCCAGCACACTCATCAGGCACGGACGTGGAACTTAGTTGAAACTAATTCCTGTATGCAAATTAAGTAAATATGTCCCAGCACACTCATCAGGCACGGACGTGGAACTTAGTTGAAACTAATTCCTGTATGCAAATTAAGTAAATATGTCCCAACACAATAATCAGGCATGGACGTGGACGTTAGTTGAAACTAATTCCTGTATGCAAATTAAGTAAATATGTCCCAGCACACTCATCAGGCATGGACGTGGACGTTAGTTGAAACTAGTTCCTGTACGCAAATTAAGTAAATATGTCCCAGCACACTCATCAGGCACGGACGTGGAACTTAGTTGAAACTAATTCCTGTATGCAAATTAAGTAAATATGTCCCAACACAATCATCAGGCATGGACGTGGACGTTAGTTGAAACTAATTCCTGTATGCAAATTAAGTAAATATGTCCCAGCACACTCATCAGGCACGGACGTGGAACTTAGTTGAAACTAATTCCTGTATGCAAATTAAGTAAATATGTCCCAGCACACTCATCAGGTACGGACGTGGAACTTAGTTGAAACTAATTCCTGTATGCAAATTAAGTAAATATGTCCCAGCACACTCATCAGGCACGGACGTGGAACTTAGTTGAAACTAATTCCTGTATGCAAATTAAGTAAATATGTCCCAACACACTCATCAGGCATGGACGTGGACGTTAGTTGAAACTAATTCCTGTATGCAAATTAAGTAAATATGTCCCAGCACACTCATCAGGCACGGACGTGGAACTTAGTTGAAACTAATTCCTGTATGCAAATTAAAATAAATATGTCCCAGCACAATCATCAGGCATGGACGTGGACGTTAGTTGAAACTAATTCCTGTATGCAAATTAAGTAAATATGTCCCAGCACACTCATCAGGCATGGACGTGGAACTTAGTTGAAACTAATTCCTGTATGCAAATTAAGTAAATATGTCCCAGCACAATCATCAGGCATGGACGTGGACGTTAGTTGAAACTAATTCCTGTATGCAAATTAAGTAAATATGTCCCAGCACACTCATCAGGCACGGACGTGGACGTTAGTTGAAACTAATTCCTGTATGCAAATTAAGTAAATATGTCCCAGCACACTCATCAGGCACGGACGTGGAACTTAGTTGAAACTAATTCCTGTATGCAAATTAAGTAAATATGTCCCAGCACACTCATCAGGCACGGACGTGGAACTTAGTTGAAACTAATTCCTGTATGCAAATTAAGTAAATATGTCCCAGCAGACTCATCAGGCACGGACGTAGAACTTAGTTGAAACTAATTCCTGTATGCAAATTAAGTAAATATGTCCCAACACACTCATCAGGCATGGACGTGGACGTTAGTTGACACTAATTCCTGTATGCAAATTAAGTAAATATGTCCCAGCACACTCATCAGGCACGGACGTGGAACTTAGTTGAAACTAATTCCTGTATGCAAATTAAGTAAATATGTCCCAGCACAATCATCAGGCATGGACGTGGACGTTAGTTGAAACTAATTCCTGTATGCAAATTAAGTAAATATGTCCCAGCACAATCATCAGGCACGGACGTGGAACTTAGTTGAAACTAATTCCTGTATGCAAATTAAGTAAATATGTCCCAACACACTCATCAGGCATGGACGTGGACGTTAGTTGAAACTAATTCCTGTATGCAAATTAAGTAAATATGTCCCAGCACACTCATCAGGCACGGACGTGGAACTTAGTTGAAACTAATTCCTGTATGCAAATTAAGTAAATATGTCCCAGCACACTCATCAGGCACGGACGTGGAACTTAGTTGGAACTAGTTCCTGTACGCAAATTAAGTAAGTACGTCCCAGCACACTCATCAGGCACGGACGTGAACCTTAGTTGAAAATAATTCCTGTATGCAAATTAAGTAAATATGTCCCAGCACACTCATCAGGCACGGACGTGGAACTTAGTTGAAACTAATTCCTGTATGCAAATTAAGTAAATATGTCCCAGCACACTCATCAGGCACGGACGTGGAATTTAGTTGAAACTAATTCCTGTATGCAAATTAAGTAAATATGTCCCAGCACACTCATCAGGCACGGACGTGGAACTTAGTTGAAACTAATTCCTGTATGCAAATTAAGTAAATATGTCCCAACACACTCATCAGGCATGGACGTGGACGTTAGTTGAAACTAATTCCTGTATGCAAATTAAGTAAATATGTCCCAGCACACTCATCAGGCACGGACGTGGAACTTAGTTGAAACTAATTCCTGTATGCAAATTAAGTAAATATGTCCCAGCACAATCATCAGGCATGGACGTGGACGTTAGTTGAAACTAATTCCTGTATGCAAATTAAGTAAATATGTCCCAACACACTCATCAGGCATGGACGTGGACGTTAGTTGAAACTAATTCCTGTATGCAAATTAAGTAAATATGTCCCAGCACACTCATCAGGCACGGACGTGGAACTGAGTTGAAACTAATTCCTGTATGCAAATTAAGTAAATATGTCCCAGCACAATCATCAGGCATGGACGTGGACGTTAGTTGAAACTAATTCCTGTATGCAAATTAAGTAAATATGTCCCAGCACAATCATCAGGCATGGACGTGGACGTTAGTTGAAACTAATTCCTGTATGCAAATTAAGTAAATATGTCCCAGCACACTCATCAGGCACGGACGTGGACGTTAGTTGAAACTAATTCCTGTATGCAAATTAAGTAAATATGTCCCAGCACACTCATCAGGCACGGACGTGGAACTTAGTTGAAACTAATTCCTGTATGCAAATTAAGTAAATATGTCCCAGCACACTCATCAGGCACGGACGTGGAACTTAGTTGAAACTAATTCCTGTATGCAAATTAAGTAAATATGTCCCAGCACACTCATCAGACACGGACGTGGAACTTAGTTGAAACTAATTCCTGTATGCAAATTAAGTAAATATGTCCCAGCACACTAATCAGGCACGGACGTGGAACTTAGTTGAAACTAATTCCTGTATGCAAATTAAGTAAATATGTCCCAGCACAATCATCAGGCATGGACGTGGACGTTAGTTGAAACTAATTCCTGTATGCAAATTAAGTAAATATGTCCCAACACAATCATCAGGCATGGACGTGGACGTTAGTTGAAACTAATTCCTGTATGCAAATTAAGTAAATATGTCCCAGCACACTCATCAGGCACGGACGTGGACCTTAGTTGAAACTAATTCCTGTATGCAAATTAAGTAAATATGTCCCAGCACACTCATCAGGCACGGACGTGGACCTTAGTTGAAACTAATTCCTGTATGCAAATTAAGTAAATATGTCCCAGCACACTCATCAGGCACGGACGTGGAACTTAGTTGAAACTAATTCCTGTATCCAAATTAAGTAAATATGTCCCAGCACACTCAACAGGCATGGACGTGGAACTTAGTTGAAACTAATTCCTGTATGCAAATTAAGTAAATATGTCCCAACACAATCATCAGGCATGGACGTGGACGTTAGTTGAAACTAATTCCTGTATGCAAATTAAGTAAATATGTCCCAGCACACTCATCAGGCACGGACGTGGAACTTAGTTGAAACTAATTCCTGTATGCAAATTAAGTAAATATGTCCCAGCACAATCATCAGGCATGGACGTGGACGTTAGTTGAAACTAATTCCTGTATGCAAATTAAGTAAATATGTCCCAACACAATCATCAGGCATGGACGTGGACGTTAGTTGAAACTAATTCCTGTATGCAAATTAAGTAAATATGTCCCAGAACACTCATCAGGCACGGACGTGGACCTTAGTTGAAACTAATTCCTGTATGCAAATTAAGTAAATATGTCCCAGGACACTCATCAGGCACGGACGTGGAACTTAGTTGAAACTAATTCCTGTATGCAAATTAAGTAAATATGTCCCAGCACACTCATCAGGCACGGACGTGGAACTTAGTTGAAACTAATTCCTGTATGCAAATTAAGTAAATATATCCCAACACACTCATCAGGCATGGACGTGGACGTTAGTTGAAACTAATTCCTGTATGCAAATTAAGTAAATATGTCCCAGCACACTCATCAGGCACGGACGTGGAACTTAGTTGAAACTAATTCCTGTATGCAAATTAAGTAAATATGTCCCAGCACACTCATCAGGCACGGACGTGGAACTTAGTTGAAACTAATTCCTGTATGCAAATTAAGTAAATATGTCCCAGCACACTCATCAGGCACGGACGTGGAACTTAGTTGAAACTAATTCCTGTATGCAAATTAAGTAAATATGTCCCAACACACTCATCAGGCATGGACGTGGACGTTAGTTGAAACTAATTCCTGTATGCAAATTAAGTAAATATGTCCCAGCACACTCATCAGGCACGGACGTGGAACTTAGTTGAAACTAATTCCTGTATGCAAATTAAGTAAATATGTCCCAGCACAATCATCAGGCATGGACGTGGACGTTAGTTGAAACTAATTCCTGTATGCAAATTAAGTAAATATGTCCCAGCACAATCATCAGGCATGGACGTGGACGTTAGTTGAAACTAATTCCTGTATGCAAATTAAGTAATTATGTCCCAGCACACTCATCAGGCACGGACGTGGACGTTAGTTGAAACTAATTCCTGTATGCAAATTAAGTAAATATGTCCCAGCACAATCATCAGGCGTGGACGTGGACGTTAGTTGAAACTAATTCCTGTATGCAAATTAAGTAAATATGTCCCAGCACACTCATCAGACACGGACGTGGAACTTAGTTGAAACTAATTCCTGTATGCAAATTAAGTAAATATGTCCCAGCACACTCATCAGGCACGGACGTGGAACTTAGTTGAAACTAATTCCTGTATGCAAATTAAGTAAATATGTCCCAGCACAATCATCAGGCATGGACGTGGACGTTAGTTGAAACTAATTCCTGTATGCAAATTAAGTAAATATGTCCCAACACAATCATCAGGCATGGACGTGGACGTTAGTTGAAACTAATTCCTGTATGCAAATTAAGTAAATATGTCCCAGAACACTCATCAGGCACGGACGTGGACCTTAGTTGAAACTAATTCCTGTATGCAAATTAAGTAAATATGTCCCAGCACACTCATCAGGCACGGACGTGGAACTTAGTTGAAACTAATTCCTGTATGCAAATTAAGTAAATATGTCCCAGCACACTCATCAGGCATGGACGTGGAACTTAGTTGAATCTAATTCCTGTATGCAAATTAAGTAAATATGTCCCAACACAATCATCAGGCATGGACGTGGACGTTAGTTGAAACTAATTCCTGTATGCAAATTAAGTAAATATGTCCCAGCACACTCATCAGGCACGGACGTGGAACTTAGTTGAAACTAATTCCTGTATGCAAATTAAGTAAATATGTCCCAGCACAATCATCAGGCATGGACGTGGACGTTAGTTGAAACTAATTCCTGTATGCAAATTAAGTAAATATGTCCCAACACAATCATCAGGCATGGACGTGGACGTTAGTTGAAACTAATTCCTGTATGCAAATTAAGTAAATATGTCCCAGAACACTCATCAGGCACGGACGTGGACCTTAGTTGAAACTAATTCCTGTATGCAAATTAAGTAAATATGTCCCAGGACACTCATCAGGCACGGACGTGGAACTTAGTTGAAACTAATTCCTGTATGCAAATTAAGTAAATATGTCCCAGCACACTCATCAGGCACGGACGTGGAACTTAGTTGAAACTAATTCCTGTATGCAAATTAAGTAAATATGTCCCAACACACTCATCAGGCATGGACGTGGACGTTAGTTGAAACTAATTCCTGTATGCAAATTAAGTAAATATGTCCCAGCACACTCATCAGGCACGGACGTGGAACTTAGTTGAAACTAATTCCTGTATGCAAATTAAGTAAATATGTCCCAGCACAATCATCAGGCATGGACGTGGACGTTAGTTGAAACTAATTCCTGTATGCAAATTAAGTAAATATGTCCCAGCACACTCATCAGGCACGGACGTGGACGTTAGTTGAAACTAATTCCTGTATGCAAATTAAGTAAATATGTCCCAGCACACTCATCAGGCACGGACGTGGAACTTAGTTGAAACTAATTCCTGTATGCAAATTAAGTAAATATGTCCCAGCACACTCATCAGGCACGGACGTGGAACTTAGTTGAAACTAATTCCTGTATGCAAATTAAGTAAATATGTCCCAGCACACTCATCAGGCACGGACGTGGAACTTAGTTGAAACTAATTCCTGTATGCAAATTAAGTAAATATGTCCCAACACACTCATCAGGCATGGACGTGGACGTTAGTTGAAACTAATTCCTGTATGCAAATTAAGTAAATATGTCCCAGCACACTCATCAGGCACGGACGTGGAACTTAGTTGAAACTAATTCCTGTATGCAAATTAAGTAAATATGTCCCAGCACAATCATCAGGCATGGACGTGGACGTTAGTTGAAACTAATTCCTGTATGCAAATTAAGTAAATATGTCCCAGCACAATCATCAGGCATGGACGTGGACGTTAGTTGAAACTAATTCCTGTATGCAAATTAAGTAAATATGTCCCAGCACACTCATCAGGCACGGACGTGGACGTTAGTTGAAACTAATTCCTGTATGCAAATTAAGTAAATATGTCCCAGCACACTCATCAGGCACGGACGTGGACGTTAGTTGAAACTAATTCCTGTATGCAAATTAAGTAAGTATGTCCCAGCACACTCATCAGGCACGGACGTGGAACTTAGTTGAAACTAATTCCTGTATGCAAATTAAGTAAATATGTCCCAGCACACTCATCAGGCACGGACGTGGACCTTAGTTGAAACTAGTTCCTGTACGCAAATTAAGTAAATATGTCCCAGCACAATCATCAGGCATGGACGTGGACGTTAGTTGAAACTAATTCCTGTATGCAAATTAAGTAAATATGTCCCAGCACACTCATCAGGCACGGACGTGGACGTTAGTTGAAACTAATTCCTGTATGCAAATTAAGTAAATATGTCCCAGCACACTCATCAGGCACGGACGTGGAACTTAGTTGAAACTAATTCCTGTATGCAAATTAAGTAAATATGTCCCAGCACACTCATCAGGCACGGACGTGGAACTTAGTTGAAACTAATTCCTGTATGCAAATTAAGTAAATATGTCCCAGCAGACTCATCAGGCACGGACGTAGAACTTAGTTGAAACTAATTCCTGTATGCAAATTAAGTAAATATGTCCCAACACACTCATCAGGCATGGACGTGGACGTTAGTTGACACTAATTCCTGTATGCAAATTAAGTAAATATGTCCCAGCACACTCATCAGGCACGGACGTGGAACTTAGTTGAAACTAATTCCTGTATGCAAATTAAGTAAATATGTCCCAGCACAATCATCAGGCATGGACGTGGACGTTAGTTGAAACTAATTCCTGTATGCAAATTAAGTAAATATGTCCCAGCACAATCATCAGGCACGGACGTGGAACTTAGTTGAAACTAATTCCTGTATGCAAATTAAGTAAATATGTCCCAACACACTCATCAGGCATGGACGTGGACGTTAGTTGAAACTAATTCCTGTATGCAAATTAAGTAAATATGTCCCAGCACACTCATCAGGCACGGACGTGGAACTTAGTTGAAACTAATTCCTGTATGCAAATTAAGAAATATGTCCCAGCACACTCATCAGGCACGGACGTGGAACTTAGTTGGAACTAGTTCCTGTACGCAAATTAAGTAAGTACGTCCCAGCACACTCATCAGGCACGGACGTGAACCTTAGTTGAAAATAATTCCTGTATGCAAATTAAGTAAATATGTCCCAGCACACTCATCAGGCACGGACGTGGAACTTAGTTGAAACTAATTCCTGTATGCAAATTAAGTAAATATGTCCCAGCACACTCATCAGGCACGGACGTGGAATTTAGTTGAAACTAATTCCTGTATGCAAATTAAGTAAATATGTCCCAGCACACTCATCAGGCACGGACGTTGAACTTAGTTGAAACTAATTCCTGTATGCAAATTAAGTAAATATGTCCCAACACACTCATCAGGCATGGACGTGGACGTTAGTTGAAACTAATTCCTGTATGCAAATTAAGTAAATATGTCCCAGCACACTCATCAGGCACGGACGTGGAACTTAGTTGAAACTAATTCCTGTATGCAAATTAAGTAAATATGTCCCAGCACAATCATCAGGCATGGACGTGGACGTTAGTTGAAACTAATTCCTGTATGCAAATTAAGTAAATATGTCCCAACACACTCATCAGGCATGGACGTGGACGTTAGTTGAAACTAATTCCTGTATGCAAATTAAGTAAATATGTCCCAGCACACTCATCAGGCACGGACGTGGAACTGAGTTGAAACTAATTCCTGTATGCAAATTAAGTAAATATGTCCCAGCACAATCATCAGGCATGGACGTGGACGTTAGTTGAAACTAATTCCTGTATGCAAATTAAGTAAATATGTCCCAGCACAATCATCAGGCATGGACGTGGACGTTAGTTGAAACTAATTCCTGTATGCAAATTAAGTAAATATGTCCCAGGACACTCATCAGGCACGGACGTGGACGTTAGTTGAAACTAATTCCTGTATGCAAATTAAGTAAATATGTCCCAGCACACTCATCAGGCACGGACGTGGAACTTAGTTGAAACTAATTCCTGTATGCAAATTAAGTAAATATGTCCCAGCACACTCATCAGGCACGGACGTGGAACTTAGTTGAAACTAATTCCTGTATGCAAATTAAGTAAATATGTCCCAGCACACTCATCAGACACGGACGTGGAACTTAGTTGAAACTAATTCCTGTATGCAAATTAAGTAAATATGTCCCAGCACACTAATCAGGCACGGACGTGGAACTTAGTTGAAACTAATTCCTGTATGCAAATTAAGTAAATATGTCCCAGCACAATCATCAGGCATGGACGTGGACGTTAGTTGAAACTAATTCCTGTATGCAAATTAAGTAAATATGTCCCAACACAATCATCAGGCATGGACGTGGACGTTAGTTGAAACTAATTCCTGTATGCAAATTAAGTAAATATGTCCCAGCACACTCATCAGGCACGGACGTGGACCTTAGTTGAAACTAATTCCTGTATGCAAATTAAGTAAATATGTCCCAGCACACTCATCAGGCACGGACGTGGACCTTAGTTGAAACTAATTCCTGTATGCAAATTAAGTAAATATGTCCCAGCACACTCATCAGGCACGGACGTGGAACTTAGTTGAAACTAATTCCTGTATCCAAATTAAGTAAATATGTCCCAGCACACTCAACAGGCATGGACGTGGAACTTAGTTGAAACTAATTCCTGTATGCAAATTAAGTAAATATGTCCCAACACAATCATCAGGCATGGACGTGGACGTTAGTTGAAACTAATTCCTGTATGCAAATTAAGTAAATATGTCCCAGCACACTCATCAGGCACGGACGTGGAACTTAGTTGAAACTAATTCCTGTATGCAAATTAAGTAAATATGTCCCAGCACAATCATCAGGCATGGACGTGGACGTTAGTTGAAACTAATTCCTGTATGCAAATTAAGTAAATATGTCCCAACACAATCATCAGGCATGGACGTGGACGTTAGTTGAAACTAATTCCTGTATGCAAATTAAGTAAATATGTCCCAGAACACTCATCAGGCACGGACGTGGACCTTAGTTGAAACTAATTCCTGTATGCAAATTAAGTAAATATGTCCCAGGACACTCATCAGGCACGGACGTGGAACTTAGTTGAAACTAATTCCTGTATGCAAATTAAGTAAATATGTCCCAGCACACTCATCAGGCACGGACGTGGAACTTAGTTGAAACTAATTCCTGTATGCAAATTAAGTAAATATATCCCAACACACTCATCAGGCATGGACGTGGACGTTAGTTGAAACTAATTCCTGTATGCAAATTAAGTAAATATGTCCCAGCACACTCATCAGGCACGGACGTGGAACTTAGTTGAAACTAATTCCTGTATGCAAATTAAGTAAATATGTCCCAGCACACTCATCAGGCACGGACGTGGAACTTAGTTGAAACTAATTCCTGTATGCAAATTAAGTAAATATGTCCCAGCACACTCATCAGGCACGGACGTGGAACTTAGTTGAAACTAATTCCTGTATGCAAATTAAGTAAATATGTCCCAACACACTCATCAGGCATGGACGTGGACGTTAGTTGAAACTAATTCCTGTATGCAAATTAAGTAAATATGTCCCAGCACACTCATCAGGCACGGACGTGGAACTTAGTTGAAACTAATTCCTGTATGCAAATTAAGTAAATATGTCCCAGCACAATCATCAGGCATGGACGTGGACGTTAGTTGAAACTAATTCCTGTATGCAAATTAAGTAAATATGTCCCAGCACAATCATCAGGCATGGACGTGGACGTTAGTTGAAACTAATTCCTGTATGCAAATTAAGTAATTATGTCCCAGCACACTCATCAGGCACGGACGTGGACGTTAGTTGAAACTAATTCCTGTATGCAAATTAAGTAAATATGTCCCAGCACAATCATCAGGCGTGGACGTGGACGTTAGTTGAAACTAATTCCTGTATGCAAATTAAGTAAATATGTCCCAGCACACTCATCAGACACGGACGTGGAACTTAGTTGAAACTAATTCCTGTATGCAAATTAAGTAAATATGTCCCAGCACACTCATCAGGCACGGACGTGGAACTTAGTTGAAACTAATTCCTGTATGCAAATTAAGTAAATATGTCCCAGCACAATCATCAGGCATGGACGTGGACGTTAGTTGAAACTAATTCCTGTATGCAAATTAAGTAAATATGTCCCAACACAATCATCAGGCATGGACGTGGACGTTAGTTGAAACTAATTCCTGTATGCAAATTAAGTAAATATGTCCCAGAACACTCATCAGGCACGGACGTGGACCTTAGTTGAAACTAATTCCTGTATGCAAATTAAGTAAATATGTCCCAGCACACTCATCAGGCACGGACGTGGAACTTAGTTGAAACTAATTCCTGTATGCAAATTAAGTAAATATGTCCCAGCACACTCATCAGGCATGGACGTGGAACTTAGTTGAATCTAATTCCTGTATGCAAATTAAGTAAATATGTCCCAACACAATCATCAGGCATGGACGTGGACGTTAGTTGAAACTAATTCCTGTATGCAAATTAAGTAAATATGTCCCAGCACACTCATCAGGCACGGACGTGGAACTTAGTTGAAACTAATTCCTGTATGCAAATTAAGTAAATATGTCCCAGCACAATCATCAGGCATGGACGTGGACGTTAGTTGAAACTAATTCCTGTATGCAAATTAAGTAAATATGTCCCAACACAATCATCAGGCATGGACGTGGACGTTAGTTGAAACTAATTCCTGTATGCAAATTAAGTAAATATGTCCCAGAACACTCATCAGGCACGGACGTGGACCTTAGTTGAAACTAATTCCTGTATGCAAATTAAGTAAATATGTCCCAGGACACTCATCAGGCACGGACGTGGAACTTAGTTGAAACTAATTCCTGTATGCAAATTAAGTAAATATGTCCCAGCACACTCATCAGGCACGGACGTGGAACTTAGTTGAAACTAATTCCTGTATGCAAATTAAGTAAATATGTCCCAACACACTCATCAGGCATGGACGTGGACGTTAGTTGAAACTAATTCCTGTATGCAAATTAAGTAAATATGTCCCAGCACACTCATCAGGCACGGACGTGGAACTTAGTTGAAACTAATTCCTGTATGCAAATTAAGTAAATATGTCCCAGCACAATCATCAGGCATGGACGTGGACGTTAGTTGAAACTAATTCCTGTATGCAAATTAAGTAAATATGTCCCAGCACACTCATCAGGCACGGACGTGGACGTTAGTTGAAACTAATTCCTGTATGCAAATTAAGTAAATATGTCCCAGCACACTCATCAGGCACGGACGTGGAACTTAGTTGAAACTAATTCCTGTATGCAAATTAAGTAAATATGTCCCAGCACACTCATCAGGCACGGACGTGGAACTTAGTTGAAACTAATTCCTGTATGCAAATTAAGTAAATATGTCCCAGCACACTCATCAGGCACGGACGTGGAACTTAGTTGAAACTAATTCCTGTATGCAAATTAAGTAAATATGTCCCAACACACTCATCAGGCATGGACGTGGACGTTAGTTGAAACTAATTCCTGTATGCAAATTAAGTAAATATGTCCCAGCACACTCATCAGGCACGGACGTGGAACTTAGTTGAAACTAATTCCTGTATGCAAATTAAGTAAATATGTCCCAGCACAATCATCAGGCATGGACGTGGACGTTAGTTGAAACTAATTCCTGTATGCAAATTAAGTAAATATGTCCCAGCACAATCATCAGGCATGGACGTGGACGTTAGTTGAAACTAATTCCTGTATGCAAATTAAGTAAATATGTCCCAGCACACTCATCAGGCACGGACGTGGACGTTAGTTGAAACTAATTCCTGTATGCAAATTAAGTAAATATGTCCCAGCACACTCATCAGGCACGGACGTGGACGTTAGTTGAAACTAATTCCTGTATGCAAATTAAGTAAGTATGTCCCAGCACACTCATCAGGCACGGACGTGGAACTTAGTTGAAACTAATTCCTGTATGCAAATTAAGTAAATATGTCCCAGCACACTCATCAGGCACGGACGTGGACCTTAGTTGAAACTAGTTCCTGTACGCAAATTAAGTAAATATGTCCCAGCACACTCATCAGGCATGGACGTGTAACTTAGTTGAAACTAGTTCCTGTACGCAAATTAAGTAAGTACGTCCCAACACACTCATCAGGCACGGACGTGGAACTTAGTTGAAACTAATTCCTGTATGCAAATTAA
The DNA here is from genome assembly GCA_022606455.1 of Callitettix versicolor. NCBI lineage: Eukaryota > Metazoa > Arthropoda > Insecta > Hemiptera > Cercopidae > Callitettix > Callitettix versicolor. Next base: position 26,235,994 of record CM040183.1, read on the forward strand.
GTAAATATGTCCCAGCACACTCATCAGGCACGGACGTGGACCTTAGTTGAAACTAGTTTCTTTACGCAAATTAAGTAAGTACGTCCCAACACACTCATCAGGCATGGACGTTACCATGATAGAGTGTTGTCCACATCACAACCGTAGAGAAATAATAACATTTGTATCTTCAGTGACTCCAAAAGTGCATCATCAAACTACTAGAGGACAAAAGAAATTGACCAACCGCTGAATAACCTAAAACGTAGAGAAATTTGGTTTTAGCTTACACGTTTTTTTAAAATCTGATACCAGCGTTAAAATCCTCATAAATTATTTTGAATTTCAAGTGGTATTTGGAATTTTAAAATGGAAATTTAAGCAGATTATAAAGTTAATTAATATTTCTAATGGCCTTAATTTCATTGTTCCATGTCTGGGTGTTACTATAATGGCAGCTGTATTAGTTCATTTCCAAATGAAATCTACATGGGCTGTAGAAACAAGTTTGCATGTGTTCACATTGGATTATAATTTTCTGTTTATTGTTGTTACCTTGTTTAAATACAATATAGTAATTACTGTTTGTGTTTGCAATACACAATGCGACTGAAATCTATAATAACTGGTTTCTAGTTTTTCCTCTTCATGTTTTTTGTTCTATTAAAGTTTTTGAACTTGAATGAAGTTGAAGGATGACTAATGTTCAAGGATATTAATTTAATTTTAAAAAACGTGTGGAACTCGGGGAGTTCCTTACAGAAACTTTTGTAATAATATCTTTGCTGAATATATAAATAGTTTGAAATTAAGTTTATAAATATATGTGTTGTTTAAAAGTAAATAAATACCTGAACCTAGCTTAGATATTATTTACTAAAGTTATAGTAAAAGATCACTTGTTTTATATTAATTCGTAACGATCAGCTGATTTCATTGAACAGCTGATAGGCTATAATAAAAATTTTCAGGTTATGTTGTTAAAAACTTGTAATATTAGCAACAATTGCAATAAAGTTTATAATAATTTCGAATGTATTATAAACGGTTACAACGTGCACGTGTTCTTCAAGTAAGGAAAAATACCGAAACCAAAACAACACAACGTTTTCATACAATATGCGTGTACTGTTACCGAAAAGGAAGAAGAAAAGAAAGAGACAGAAATAGAAAGACGAAATTCGTTTGCTCGTTTTTGCCGTATTTCCGTTACGTTCTTCCGTTCGGCAGACTTTTTTTTCTATTCAATCCTTTCGCGCAAAGTTGCGTTAAAAAATGAACTTAACTGCATTCTGTTTTTGTTTTAAACTCTAACAAGTCTCAATTTAACTGATTCGAAGAAGTATTTTGTACAAATTTTTTCTAGGCAATGTTTCCAGACTTTCCCGGGCGGACTTGCCGGAGCTGCCGAAGTGTCATTATCGGGCCACTAATAAACTTCTCGTTAGCATACGCCGTACAATGCATACTTGTGGACGAGTTTGAAATAGCAATAAAACAACAACTCCTTTAATGGATGTTGTCGAATAAAACGAGGAATTAAAGTCACCCGAGTGGAATCATAAAGCTGAGGTATTCCGGAGCGCGGGGACCGTGTGAGGCTATTTTTCATTTAAGGTTCCGCTAAGCGAGTAAATTCCGACAAACAGAAGAGTTTTTTGTAAATTTATACACGCGCTGAACACGTAACCCGAGGGGAAAACGTCGAGCCTAAAATGATGAATGTATTTTTTGTTCCTTTTTTTTAAAAAACACAAATGTCAACAAGTTACGACAATAAAAAAGGAGCGGGCCTTACAAAAGACGCCGACGCTGCGCTATGAATACGCGACGGACATTGTACTAAGTTATAACCTTGCTTTCTAGCTGGAAAAGTTGGGAATAAAAATAAAGCACTGGAAGCGTTTCGGCCTTGAAATGTCTTCATTATTCGTACAGTACTCGGCGACTACGCATGCGCGGCCTAATTGAGAGATACTTGTTGTACTTAATGAATTTACGGTGATAACTTTTATGTCATAACTCGGTTGCAAAATGTAACCGCTAACTGGCGGTCGTAAACAGCGCGTTCTGCCGGCACAGCATGGAAGCAGACTGGCGTCGACACGTTGGTTTAACTCTTGGTAATTTGCTCTCCAGATTAATCTGACAATATAAAGGCGGGGTTTTGCGTTACTTCTGTTCTAATAGTCTTTAAAAAGTAAACTGCTAATCTTATGCCATTCAAAATACAGTAATACATATAAAATAAATGCTAGATAGGTTTAATTACTGTAATTACCTGTGTAGTTGTAAGCGAGGGAAATTATTTTTTCTCAATATGTCCAGGTTGTAGGCAGAAAGAGAACAAATAAAATGTTATTATTATCAGTTACAACAATAAAATTCCAATAAAGACTGTTCTCGGTTTACGTTGGAAAACCAACAACTTGTAATTATGAAGCAATTTGTTTCAGCATTTAATATTATAATTTTTAAAACAAACGGTTAAAAATTGTTAATTTGATTACGTAGCAATACATCCGGTAGAAACCGAAATCCGAAATTTGTCATACAATATCGTCCTTTGTACCACGCCTAAAGAATGGGTATCAAACGAGGAACGATGACTAGTTTGCAAAAAGCCAAACTTCTAGGTTTACCAGGACTGGACCAAGAAGTTAAACTTTTAGATTTACATGGTTTTTATTAAAAAGAAATTAAAATTCTAGACTTAGTTGGATTGGATCAAGAAGAAGCTGAACTTTTGGAGTTAGCTGGATTTGATCAAGAAGCTGAACTTTGCGACTTAGCTGAATTTGATCAAGAAGAAGCTAAACTATCAGACTTAGCTGGATTTAATGAAGAAAAAGCTTAACGTCTATACTAGGATTGGACCAAGACGAAGCTGAACTTTCAGACTGAGCTGGATTTAATGAAGAATACGCTTAACTTCTATACTTGGATTGTATCAAGAAAAAGCTGAATTTCTTTGCAGCTGGAATGGACTAAGCTAAACGTCTTGACTTATCTATATTTGGGAAAAAAGAAGCTAAACTTCTAGCCTTAGCTGGATTGAATAAGTACAGGAAGTCTTGCAGACTATATTAGAACTCAATGGATATCTTTCTATAACGGATATTCAGGTTTTTGCAGATACAAAGAAGCATTGGGACACAGGAAATGGGAAGCATATGTTCTGATTGACAACAGAAATTGCATTCTTCGAAAGTTGCTACCGGTCCGAAAGAAGAAGAAACGAAAAAAGAATCGTGTTATTCTTGAAGAAACGGTGCAAATAATTTAGAAGAAAGCTAAACAAATTCCGCAAAGTAAACAGAATAAAGACTCGAACTGATAGAAGAAGTAGATAAAGCAAGTATATTACAGATCAATCAACAGAATAGTAACTAAGAATATGCAAAGCAGAAGCAAAACTCTTGAACTGTACGGATCCGGAAGTGACATGTAAGCTCGTTAGGTACTACCGTTGCCATTTTCCTTGTCTATCGGACAAGTCTTGATCAGTTTAAACTTGCATTAAGTAAAGACATTAAACCACAACAAACAACAAACAATCGAAAAGTAAAACAAATCGGATAATGCAGTTTGCAACCACGAAAAAACTTAAATATGAAAAAGGTTATATATCGATAATTAACTAGTGAGAATATGGTTATATAATGTTACGAAGAGTTGCAAAAACAACGAAAAATGGCGACGGATTGAGGAAAACTTTAATAAAAAAAGTGAAAAAATAAAACAGTGAAATTCTGTACGTACTAATGCAACCTGTATCTCCTATTGATACAATCTTTCATCGTGGATATCATGAGACGATAGATACTGTCCAATGGAGATTATCGATTAGTGGATAATCGAAGATACTATTCTGATGGCATGTAATGCTGTACTCCCTACTTGGAAAAATTATAATATTTATCATCTTTTCTTAGAAGCTTTTGATGTGATTAACAAACATAAGGATTTTACTAATTGGCCGAAAGCCTGTTTCAACTCGACCGTTTGGCGCTCTTTTACGCAGTTTTGGGCAAACGCATTAAGCCCGAGTAGAATTTTCACTTCCGTTTCAAGATGGCTGCCTCTGATTTACAATAGAGTGCGTATGCAATTTTAGCTAAACGCATTGACCGATTGTTGTTAAATTTGATATGATGTTACCTCGTGTAAAGTCCAAATGACGTGTGTACAAGATTTCCCCCCATTTACTTATGGTTCAAGATGGCTGTCTCTGATTTACGATGATGAATGAACACAATTTTGATTAAGTGTACTCGTATAAAACCCAAAATGTGTACATGTAAGACTTTTTCCTATTCACTTTCGTTTCAAGATGGCGGATTCTGATACAATGTTGGTAGTGTAATTGATATTTCCTGTAATACTACCTGAACGGCAAAACCTATCATAATTTTGACTGTTTCATGAAAAAATAGCATACAATTTTCAATAAAGTAGTCTGGTAACATTTTTTACAAATATTGCGGTTACCAATTAAATTGGCGGAAAAAGTTTCGAAAGCTGTCGCTGAGCGCTCTGTATATTAATTAAGAAAATAACTTTTGTACCAATAGTTTTGCAATAATGGCCGTTTACGTTTTAGGTTAGTCAAGGAAAACCTGGTTAAAGTGAACAGAATGTTTAAGTTGTAAATAAACCCAGTGTATTAAAATATTGGAAAAATTGTAGTACTTAAATGTTTAGCAAGCTACAAAACTAGAAGTTATATAGAAAAACTCTGTCAAAGTCCTCAAATAGATCTAACGCTTACAAAAATATACCCAAAAGAACTTAAGGAACCGAAGTCGCTCAAAATGTTTCTGTTTTAAGCCAAACATATTTTACATGGTCTATAAGAATTCTATGTAAATTAATACGAAATCTGTTAAATGCAGTAGTTACAGAAAATGTGGAAGACGGTTGTTTGACGGGTTTAAGCGTCCTCAACAAACAAGACTACATTGCAAATCTGAAGAGCAAACCTATCCCGTGGAAGGATCAGCAGAACTTTTCAAACTTGGCTGTAAATAAAAGATTACGTTCAAAGAAGGAAAAATACCTCAAAGCTTTGATCTTTGCTGTGGTAAATCCTACAAAGCAATACAAATACTAAAGTGGTATTTAATCTTGCTAGAATAGATCTTCAGGAGGTTGATGATGTAAGCCAAGTGTAGGAAACTTTTACGAATGATGGATTAATGACAGACCAGTAATTTGTTTGAGTATCGTCTACTTTTCAAACATTTTATATTTGTTGACGCGTTTCGGAATACGTACATTATCATAATTATTTGCTGTATTGTTTTTTGAGTAAGGTAAAACGTTTGAATATAGAAAAGATGTACGCATTCAACAAAATAATAACATTCCTAACGGAAAAAGTGATTACATTAAGAAGAAGCAGATAAATTGACGCTTGAAAGATACGGTTCCCGTGTTAGTGAATTTTCATTTATTGAAAAGATCCAGACACGGTGCCTTAAACCGAACACGGATCTTGACTTCTAGATCACTTTTTGGGAGATCATTCAAATTTTTTACGTATCATAATGTATATAATGTATATTAATATATCATAAATATATTTTATATTTATTTAGTGCGTGTGCGTGCGTGCTTGCGCGTGCGTGTGTGCGCGCGCGTGTGTGCGTGTGTGTGTGTGTGCGTGCGTGTGTGTGTGGGTGTATGTGTGTGTTTAGCACTTTCAGTTTGCAACAATGATCTGATTTTGTAAGTTTGACTATTTTGGTAAAAGCACGGACAAGGTCGTGCGTGGCTGAGCAAGATCCACATAATCAGTTTTCAAACTGGCGACAATTTCAAATGCTTAAAAATTCACAATTTTTTTGATAATTTTTACCATCATAACTAACGTTTAAACAATAGGGTTTGAAAATTAAAAATGCAAATTTTATTCAGATCTTCAAAAATGTGAAGATAAAAAGTTATTTTTCAAAGATTTTGGAATGACCGTTATTTTAAAATTGCTGAACGGATTTTGCTAGTTAACGAATTACTAACATCAATTTTTTCGCCACGATTAAATCAAATTACCAACGCTAAAGTACTGTCCCCTGAACACATAATAGAACCTGGTAGTGGATGTCAAGTTCGGCGCTCATTCATTGTTCCCGGTTCTGGATCTTACCATGATGGCAGCTTCAATAGATCAATTTACAACTTATGTGCTCTAATATGATAAAAAGTAAGTACTTTTGAATTGTAACAAACAAAAACTTAATTTTTATCAACAGTCCTACCAAAAAATATTCATTTATTTTAGAAAATCTCTTATTATAACTGCAAAGAGTTCTTTGTAATAAAAATACAATACATATTTATAGCTCAATGTGAAGCAAAGTATAAAAATACCAAAGAACCCGTAATAGGCTTATAGGGGTACTAATTTATTTTCGCATTATTGCTGGTTTTCGTTTCGCCTGCCCAATAGATCAAAGCTTTGCCTCGCCGAAGCCTTAATTGTCCCATTTAAATGTCGCTCATCTTCTCTGTCATACATTCTTCGCAGTGACTGTACAGTTCCCGTTCCATTGTCAAAGTGCACCGACTGTCTTCAGGAACAGGTGGTCTCATAAAATGATAATTTATTGCGTTTGTATTTTGTAAATCCGCAAACAACTTGCCATTTTGTCCATTGTGTTGGTCGCAGCATTCTGTTAGAGCTTCATAAAGCACGCTGTCACAGAGCGCGCTGCGACTTGATACACAATTTCACGGGTATTTATTTTCACTGTTTTTAATATTCATAACGGGCAAGGTAAGCGCGTGACGTCATTCGATAAATTAATCACCTGCTGGTCAGACACATTGCCGCCGAAAATTAAACGCCGGTCTCTCGTTCCTGACAGAAACGGATTTACGTTGGATAATGGAACCGTTGGAGCGGCCATCTTGGTAACACCCAGACTCAGGATCCATCCTAACCTCAAGATCATCTTTTCAGATGTTAAAATTATATAAAATTTTTGAGAGTCCGATTTTTTAATCAAACTTAGCAGAAAAATCGATTTTGTTAGTAGTTAAACAAGTTTGTTACGTAGTGAAAACCATCCAACTGTTTCAAAATGGCGTCGGCTTACACATTTTAAAGCTATCATAACTAATCGAAGGTAAGGTGAGGAAACCTGCATAGGCACTCCAATAGTAAACGTCTATTAAGCAAAATTTCTTTTGGAGAAATCAGAGGGGCAGCAGATGTCCTGGGGAAGAGCACAACTCAGGAGGATCATGGGACTCATAACAGAGCACTGTGGTCTGAGGGTGCACATGAACAGGATAAGTATGTTCTATAGAGAAATCGTGTGTAGGTTGTGTAGGAAGGAAGAGGAAACTGCAGGTCACATAATTATGATTGTGAGGCTCTTGCTAGAAGGAGGCTAGAGGTTTTTGGTTTCCAAGACCCTAGGGATCTTCAGCAGAGTGAGCTAATCAGTGAGTTGCTGGAACTTATTAAGGGCACCAATCTGCTGAACTAACTATTTTGAAGAGGTTTAGTTGTACAATAGGTCAGTCGATCGCGGTTGTTATATCCCTTAATCTAGTATCTAATCTAATCTAACCTAACTATTCAAAAAGATATACGAGATGTTAGCACTTCAGCATTGAAAATTTAGGTCCGATTTGTAAAACAAGCCGCTTGTTACTCTGCAAAATGTCCGTGCAACCGTTTCGAAATTGCAGTCATTCTAAATCTTAAAGACATTCTAATTTCATCATAGAAATCAGCGTTAAAATCTACATTTTCAAATAGTCAAAATTCGTTGAAAATACAAAAATTAACCTGACGGCGGTCTCTGATTTTCAAGATCAGATTTACAATCAAAGTTTAATGGTTTCCACACGTCAGCGAAACAGTAGCGTGCAGCCATTACTAATTAAAGCTTTCGCAATCAAAACAATTTATTTCTTTTATAAAATAAAATCGTTTGAAAGTAAGTTAGTCTTAATCGCAGTTCGGGATTACAGGTTTAACCATCGAGTGCGTGGATTTATGACTTTAGATGCCCCCTTATTAGGAGCAAAGGCAGGGTGGGCCATGCAAAATAACATGTCCACTGCTGTAATTCCTCGGTACAAGGATAAAACCAGCCTCGCCTTTTTGACGACCGAGCTTTGAAGAATTTTTAAATTATCTGTTTTAATGTCAGTTATCTAAAAGCTTAGTGATTACAAACGGTGTTTTTATTAAATATGTTATTTTCATAGTAAAACTATTAGAGTTATTTTCATTCTAAAAGTATTTAAGTTTATTTTTATAGTATGCATATTGAAGTTATTTTCATTCTAAGGATATTAGTGTAATTTTTGTTTTAAGTATGTGAGAGTTATTTTCATTGTAAGTACACTAGAGTTATTTCCATTTTAATGATATTAGTGTTATTTTCCGTAACACATAAAAAAGAATATTAAAATTATTTTGATTGTAAAGATATTAAAGATATTTTGATCCTAAGAATATTAAAGTTATTTTCCTTGTAAGGATGATAATGTTATTTGCATTGTAAAGATATTAATATTATTGTCACTGCAACTATACTTTCATTGTAAGGATATTAAACTCTTTCATTGTAAATATTAGTGCTATTTTCATTGTCAATATTTCAATATTGCTTTCAACGTAAGGATATTAGTGTCATTTCATTGTAAGGACATTGGTTAGGTTATATTAGATTAGACTAAAGATATTAAGAAAAATACGGATATTTCATTATAAATATATTAAAGTTATTTTCATTATAAGGATATTATAGTTATTACTATTTTAAGGATATTAGTATTATTTTCATTGTTAGTATTTTAATATTGCTTTAAAAGTAAGGATATTAGTGTCATTTCATTGTTAGGATATTGGTTAGGTTAGATTAGATTAGGCTAGGAATATTAAGAAAAATACGGATATTTCATTACAAATATATTAAAGTTATTTGCATTATAAGGATATTACAGTTATTACCATTTTAAGGATATCAGTGTTATTTTCATTGTTAGTATTTTATTATTGCTTTCACCGTATGGATATTAGTGTCATTTCATTGTAAGGAAGTTAGTTAAGAACATAATAAGGTTAGATTGTGAATATTAAGGAAAATAAGGATAAAAAAATTTATTTAAACTTTTTATGTTTGTTTTGGCGTGAGGAGTGAATAGAAAAACAAGTTTGCTGAACGGAAGAATGTAACGGAAATTTGGAACGAACATGTAAACAAAATTCGTCTCTATTTCTGTCCGTTTCTTTTCTTCCTCCTTTTCCATAACAGTACACGCGTATTATATGAAAACGTTGTGTTGCTTTGGTTTCGGTATTTTTCCTTAAATGAAGAACACGTACACGTTGTAACCGTTTATAATACATTCGAAATTAATAAAGCGTTTATAATAATTGTTGTTAATATTGCTAGTTTTTAACAACTTAACCAGAAACTTAATATAACCTATCAGCTGTTCAATGAAATCAGCTGATCGTTACGAATTAATATAAAACAACTGATATTTTACTGTAACTGCAGCAAATAATATGTAAGCTAGGTTCATGTATATATATATATATATATATATATATATATATATATATATATATATATATATATTTATTTTATTTTATATATTTTATATATTTATATATATATATATTTATATATTTAAACAAAACAAGATAATTTTTAACATATTTTCAAACTAATTATTTATTCAGCAAAGATATCATTAACGAAAGCTTTGCGTCTCTAGGTAACTCCTCAAGTTCCACATGTGTATTTTTTTCATTATAAATGTATTCAAGTTTTTTTTTGTAATGATATTAAAAAATTTCCATTTTAAGAATATTAATGTTATTTTAATTCCAACTATAATTAGTAGGCCTAATACTTACAATAACAATTCAAGCAATCAGGCAAAAATATACTTTGGTACATTAGCAATAGAGTCTGTTAGCACCTAATTAAGACGTATTGTAACCCCCCTAAAAAAACCGGCTAGAGAGTTATCAAAGAAATTAAAAAAATAGCTGAATTCAAATTTTGGTAATGTATATGAAGATTCATAACTCAAAGTTACTGTACCAAATTTGAAACACAAGAAAGTTACAGATTAAAAATAAACCCTGACCGTCATCACGTTCATTTTCGTATTTTGAATAGAATTATAAAATTTAAAATGTTCTTTCTACAGATGGTATCGATGTTTACGCTAGTGAATTAATAAAATTATAATTTTACATGAGCATATAATCTGTATTTATGAATCTAAGCCTTAAATGTGTGAAAATAAAATGTTGCTGAAAAAAAATTATATATTAATCAGAATTTATAAATATAAAATACTCGTAAGTAATTTCCTTAACATGTGAATTGACCCTTTTATTCAAGCAATATGAATATACAATACCGTGTACATTACTGCATTCGTTGAGGTTATTTGGAAAATAACACAGGTGTTTGTATCATAGATAAACCTGTCAAGATTTCACAGTCATAGATAAATCGATGCAGAAGATGTTATTGATAGAAAAAATCTCAGAAAGCAAGGATTTAATTGGCTATTAATGATTTAACCTTAATTGCACGTCGGAAGTTTTTCACTCAGATAAAACACGGAAGCTTTGAAAAACTTGTTTATTTCTAACAGTATGAAGTTTATAGAAAGAACTGTGATGTGAAAATTAAAAAAAAAACAACTTTCAGTTTCTTTAATACAGAGACGTACGTCTGCCAAAATTTAGATAGTTTTTTATTGTTGAATTTATAACGTATTGTTGAATTTATATAACGTAGTTAAAAACTAAACAAAATGACTGATATTTAACAGTTATGTTTCTCATATTAACACGGTTAAATTATTTAATTTAAAAAAAATCGTTTTAGCCATTTTTTGTTCAATAGTGTTCGCCGTCAAAGTAATTTTCGTGCTTTCAATGAAATGTGATATTTTAAAAAGCTACTTTCTGCAGTCTACTATGGTGAAATCATCTGTAAAAATAAAAGTATTTATTGTTTTTTTCGGTTTATAAATCGAAAATATTGCATTGTGAAATTTTGCACACACACGCGCGCGCGCGCGCGCGCACACACACACACACACACACACACACACACACACACACACACACACACACACACACACACACTAGGTATTGAGTCAGGTTTTTTTGCAATTACAGTCGTTAGATCACAATAATAATTACTTTTAATGTGTGTGAAATATTACGTCATCAGTCTTGTGGAAGATATTATTCATAGATTGATTATGTATTCTTGGTTGAGTTCAATATAACCCTAACATTTTGTATTAACATTAAAGATAAAATATGTTAAAAGTCATTCCTACTTTTAAGCACAAGTATTCAGTTACTGGAATGAAATTGAATCAAATATACAAACGCTAAAGGAATAACATATTTAAGGGCGAGTACGGGCGCGCGCACACACACACACACACACACACACACACACACACACACACACACACACACATTCATTATTAAAAAAAAAATAACTAGTCCTCAAAAGTGATGTAAGGTACGGAGCTCATATTAAGGTACTGGGACTGAGTTGTACCATGATTTCCAAGTCAATACCTCATTTTCCAGTATTTACTAATAAAAACATAATAGTATTATTTTGTAGCAGATCTACAATGTAGGTCTAATATACAGCAATTTTCGTGCTCCTTTAATATTCTCTCATGTATTGCGTAAACACATTTTCTTTTATTAAAAACACTCCAAGTTTAAAATGTTACGCTATTTCCTGCCATTATTTATTTCCAAAAAACCACGACAAATCGGTTCCAAGATATTGCACCGTGTCTCCCACGTGTTTGCTCTATTTTTTGTTGCTTTCTTTTCATTAAAAATGCAACCCTTTACAGCGTTCCATAAAGCACCATCATCGAAATGATGGGGTGTACATACTTATTATATAAAATACAACGCGGCGACTCACTAATGGATAGGACAACATTAAGGGCCTTAGCTGTATGATTATGTCCTCACCTGAGGCTAAGGGCTACGAACATCGGGTATGTGGACATGGAATATTAAAACTCACCTCGAGGCCAAAGGCTGCGCGCCTTCGTGTTCCATTAGTTTACTAAACTGTTAACAGGTTTTTTACTTCCTTTTGTACTTCTTATTGGTAACGTAATGTCCGTCGAGGACGGTTTCTATCGGCTAATATCAATAATTAATTCTTATCTGGCCTTGTTGACGAATATTTCAGGATGCTTACAGTTCTGTGGGCTACATCTGTACAGATGTTAACTAGGAAGCCAGACTGGTTTAGCCCACACAATGTTACCCAATTGCTGTTGAGGACGCACAGGAGTTGAGTCCTGGCTGAGGAGACTTGTGGGCGATATTTCTGAAGATGTCTGCAGAAATAAGAATGTAAAAATATGCAATATCAAAAATAATACATACTTATTAAACAGATGTTCTGTGAAATGTGCGAATAAAAAATGTAATTATTTGAAACTGTTTAATAATTTAAAAATCACTGAATTTATTTAAACCGGTCTTTTTAGAACAATTTTAATTTATTAATGCCACTCGAATTTTATTTGGTATTAAATATCTATTAATACATAAAGTGCAAAAACTATACAAAACCAATTTCACATGAAATTATTTCCCTACGAAATTAGTTTTAGAAACGAAAGTCAAAAAAAAACAAACTGTAAATTTCTTTTATTAAAAATTTACTACATATATTTGAGTTTATAGGCTATACGATCAAAATCCAATGCACCAATTTTGAGAAAAAAATTTGATTTTTTTTGGTTCATTTCAATACTTTGTCTCTACCTGAGTTTTTGAAGCCACCCTTACATTTTGTTAAAATACTTGTGGACTATATTTAAGCGAAGTTTGATCAAAATAGTTAGAACAGATTTAGAGGAAATCGTATCATTAATAGTTTTGTTTTTTTGTTACAATTTATTTAGATATCATTTGTGTATATAAAGCGATACATGAGGTTTCAACAGTATGGATCAAGTAACGTCCTCAAGTGCCCAACTTAAAACCTAAACATTCAACTGGAACATAAGGCTAGATTTATCAAAAATGGTTCTAAAGATTTTGAACAACGTTTGCTAAACATGTAGTTTATAAGTATCCAAAACAAAACGTTTAGGTCGCTATGTTGCCTAAAGGTCTTCGGGAGATAGTGAAAGAGAACGAAATCTGGCTAAATGGTTAGATTTTGCTCCAGTTGTAGCTATATAAGGAGATTTTCGACCCAGGTGAGTGTTGTGGAAATTTGAAGCAAAATAATTTATTGTGAATAAAGAAAAAAAACCTGACCATAGTCGGATTTGTTTGTTTCTTTTTTTTTTTTTACAAAATTTCGACTTTCTTTTGTTTCAAATTTGTTATACTGATTTTAATAATAATTCCTCGAACCAATTTTGAGAAATCATCCTGATTTTCCTGTTTCTCTGTCTAAAGTTGCCGAAAGTCATTTTTAAGTGGACATAATTGAATGTGAATATGTTCCCGCATTATTATTATCGTTCACTTTACTGGAACACAACAGTAAGTTTTCATAATGCAAGTACTCCAAAACGCGTCAACAAATCGCGGCACGCAACTGTCTCGCACACGTAATGGAAATCAAAAGTGTTTAGGACAGGAGATATGACTTCAAAAATTCCGAAATCGCCGTTTTTAAATTGTTGTACGAATTGCTTTGGTTAACAAACGTGCCTAAGCTATTACTAAAATCCATTTTTTTGTTGAAAATTTTAATAAAATCCGACTAATATAAGTAAGATCAGGATCGACGCTTATTGCAAAATTCTGGTTCTTGGTCTCACCATGATGGCTGCTCCAGTAACTCAATTTTCTAACAGAAATTAGCTAAAAATTGACAAAGCTAGTAAAAGCAGATGAATGTACTAAAAAGAATAATAATAATCCTAGCGCAAATAAAGAATTAATTAATAATTATTATCCTTACTCGTTATCAAGTGTGTAACTGAAATGTTCTTAGTTTTTAAATATTTTAACACAATCCCAGGCATTTATGCTTCTGTTGCAGTTACATGTTTATGTTTTAAGCGAAGCGCGAGAGAACTAGAGTTGATCAACACTCAAAACTTCGAGAGTTGATCAACACTCAAAACTTCGTATTTATAAACACGTATTATATAAACGTTGATTCATATACACTAATGTTGGAAAATGTGCAAATAAACTGACATAATAACATTAACGAATTTGTTTTAACAAAACATGATCAAACAGGCCTTTTTTGTATTAAAAAAAGTACTTCTACATAGCTTTACATGATTTACCAAGCTTCATAAAAACCGGTCCATTGGTTTAGTTCTCATTAATTTGTAACAGACACAGACTGGCAGAATTAAATTAAAATTATTTTTTACACAAGGGAAATGATAACTGATGGATCTGTAAAAATATAAAATTCAATTTTTTTCAGGATCAATATGTTTTCAGTTCATAATAAAGAGAGATGTTTAATAAAACACACATGGTTCTTCATGATTAACAAACACAAAATATGTGAAATAAACATTACCTTTAAAACACTGTTAACACTGTATTACAGTTTTGTTGTGAGATAGGCCTATTATTTGTAGCTAGTTGTCTAAAAGGGGTTTTAATAATAATCTAACACAAAATGTGAAATACATTTTACTTTTATAAAACTATCAACACTATAAAACAGTTGTGATATACTTCATAGCCATTTGTTTAAAATTGATTTTCATACTTAAATACATAAAATGTGAAATACACTTTACTTTTTATAAAACTGTCAACACTATAAAACAGTTTTGTTGTGATATACTTTATAGCTAGTTGTTTTGATTTTCATACTTAAATACATAAAATGAGAAATACACTTTACTTTTACAAAACTGTCAACACTATAAAACAGTTTTGTTGTGATATACTTTATAGCTAGTTGTTTAAAATTGATTTTCATACTTAAATACATAAAATGAGAAATACACTTTACTTTTACAAAACTGTCAACACTATAAAACAGTTTTGTTGTGATATACTTTATAGCTAGTTGTTTTGATTTTCATACTTAAATACATAAAATGAGAAATACACTTTACTTTTACAAAACTGTCAACACTATAAAACAGTTTTGTTGTGATATACTTTATAGACAGTTGTTTAAAATTGATTTTCATACTTAAATACATAAAATGAGAAATACACTTTACTTTTACAAAACTGTCAACACTATAAAACAGTTTTGTTGTGATATACTTTATAGCTAGTTGTTTTGATTTTCATACTTAAATACATAAAATGAGAAATACACTTTACTTTTACAAAACTGTCAACACTATAAAACAGTTTTGTTGTGATATACTTTATAGCTAGTTGTTTAAAATTGATTTTCATACTTAAATACATAAAATGAGAAATACACTTTACTTTTACAAAACTGTCAACACTATAAAACAGTTTTGTTGTGATATACTTTATAGCTAGTTGTTTAAAATTGATTTTCATACTTAAATACATAAAATGAGAAATACACTTTACTTTTACAAAACTATCAACACTATAAAACAGTTTTGTTGTGATATACTTTATAGACAGTTGTTTAAAATTGATTTTCATACTTAAATACATAAAATGAGAAATACACTTTACTTTTACAAAACTGTCAACACTATAAAACAGTTTTGTTGTGATATACTTTATAGACAGTTGTTTAAAATTGATTTTCATACTTAAATACATAAAATGTGAAATACACTTTACTTTTTATAAAACTGTCAACACTATAAAACAGTTTTGTTGTGATATACTTTATAGCTAGTTGTTTAAAATTGATTTTCATACTTAAATAACACACAAAATATGAAATGCACTTTACTTTTATAAAACTGTCAACACTGTAAAAAAGTTTTGTTGTGATATACTTTTTAGCTAGTTGTTTAAAATTGATTTTCATACTTAAATAACACACAAAATATGAAATGCACTTTACTTTTATAAAAATGTCAACACTATAAAACAGTTTTGTTGTGATATACATTATAGACAGTTGTTTAAAATTGATTTTCATACTTAAATAACACACAAAATACGAAATGCACTTTACTTTTACAAAACTATCAACACTATAAAACAGTTTTGTTGTGATATACTTTATAGACAGTTGTTTAAAATTGATTTTCATACTTAAATAACACACAAAATACGAAATGCACTTTACTTTTATAAAACTGTCAACACTATAAAACAGTTTTGTTGTGATATACTTTATAGACAGTTGTTTAAAATTGATTTTCATACTTAAATAACACACAAAATATGAAATGCACTTTACTTTTATAAAAATGTCAACACTATAAAACAGTTTTGTTGTGATATACTTTATAGACAGTTGTTTAAAATTGATTTTCATACTAAAATAACACAAAATATGAAATGCACTTTACTTTTATAAAAATGTCAACAGTATAAAACAGTTTTGTTGTGATATACTTTATAGACAGTTGTTTAAAATTGATTTTCATACTTAAATAACACACAAAATATGAAATGCACTTTACTTTTATAAAAATGTCAACACTATAAAACAGTTTTGTTGTGATATACATTATAGACAGTTGTTTAAAATTGATTTTCATACTTAAATAACACACAAAATATGAAATGCACTTTACTTTTATAAAAATGTCAACACTATAAAACAGTTTTGTTGTGCTATACTTTATAGCTACTTGTCTAAAATGATTTTCATACTTAACTAACACACAAAATATGAAATGCACTTTACTTTTTAAAAACTGTCAAAAATAAAAAACAGTTTTGTTGTGATATGCTTTATAGCTAGTTGTTTAAAATTGATTTTCATACTTAAATACATAAAATGTGAAATACACTTTACTTTTTATAAAACTATCAACACTGTAAATCAGTTTTTTGTTTGTGATATACTTTATAACTACTATTTGTCTAAAATGATTTTCATACTTAAATAACACACAAAATATGAAATGCACTTTACTTTTATAAAACTGTCAACACTATAAAACAGTTTTGTTGTGATATACTTTATAGCTACTTGTCTAAAATGATTTTCATACTTAAATAACACACAAAATATGAAATGCACTTTATTTTTATAAAAATGTCACACTATAAAACAGTTATGTTGTGATATACTTTATAGACAGTTGTTTAAAATTGATTTTCATACTTAACTAACACACAAAATATGAAATACACTTTACTTTTTAAAAACTGTCAAAAATAAAAAAACAGTTTTGTTGTGATATGCTTTATTGCTAGTTGTTTAAAATTGATTTTCATACTCAAATAACACAAAGCATGACGTATATCATACTTATTTTTATAAAAAACTGTTAACACATTAATAAAACAGTTTTGTTTTGTTATGCTCTTATATGTAGTTGTCTAAAAGAGATTTTCATACTTAAACTACACACACAAAATGAAATACACTTTATTTTTGTAAAAATATCAATACATAAAAAAACAGTTTTTTTATAACTAGTTCTCTAGAAGGTAACTAGTTTTTCCTTAACATTTACTTCATGCAATTTAGACTAATAAGGACGAGGGATGGGAAAATAGTGACGTTAGTTCAGTACCGACGAAACTAGGAACTGTCTTAACCATCTCAACAACGATGGTTCTTAGAAGGGAACTGAAACAGTATGACGTAGGGAGAGAAATACTGAAATACCATATTTGAGAAGAATTAACTATTTCCGATTTTTGATTTTTTGGTGATAGGTTAAAACTAAAACAAATCTGCAAGTGTCCAAAAATATTGATGCTGCATCACAGTAAGGCCCAGACCTGAGAGAGCTAGAAATGATTGCTTTTGAGGTACTTGTAAAATTATATATACATACATACACACAGACACACACACACACACACACACACACACACACACACACACACACACACACACATATATATATATATATATATATATATATATATATATATAATTTTGCACAAAAATCGATTTTTCGGTAAAAGCTTGGACATGGTCTTTAATCAACAAATTTCGTTCAACAGTTTCAAAATGACAGAATTTTAAATCTTTAAGAATTCATCACGTTGATCATCATAAATTTTTGAAAATCTGATTTTACATCGCAACCGTCTTTAAAAAATGTATTAGTAGGATTTTCACTTTCAAAATCCATCGAATTTAAGACATTTAATTTGATAGCGCTCAGGTTTCCTGTTTGTATTTTCAATGTTATTTATAGTTCAGATTTTAATGCTGTTTATGATGGTGAAATCAGAACTTCAAAAAACAGTAAGATAAAGATAAATAATTTTGGAAACCCGCTTCCATCGTGTCAGCGAGTCGGCTGCGTGCAGCGATTATTTCAAAACTCATAATTACATTAAAATTAATTAAACAAAAACAAATCCACCGATAAATTACAATCCAGCCCGACTCTAACAACGAAAAACGTACGAAAAGAACACCCTCCCTCCACGGTTTAAATTCAAGAAAACAAAATAAAACGAATTAAACAAAAGAAACCAGTTTACAAGTGAAATAAGACCAAAAGCCAGTCGAACTTCCAAGTCATCAATAACTCTTCGCTGAAGGAGAAAAAAAACGAGAATTAAAATACTTGTCATATTAAACAATAGTAGGGGCGTTAGGAACATGCAATAAAAACACGCGCCTGACACACTAACCGGTCCCGATATTAAATATTATTTGGAATCAGCCACTGTTTTAAATTCTGTCATTGTTCGGACGCCTTAACCATTGTGGTAAAACCGGCAGGCCAATTAATTACTTTCAAAATACTCTTTTTTACTTTACCAACTGCGGGCCTACATTCGCATATGTTGTATATATTGCGAGTAACATAACCTAACAATAGAGTCTTGGAAATGAGGAATAATTTCAATTATGGAAAAATGTTAAAACGATTAATGCATCGTCAATATAGGCAATTTCGTATCTCCAAAAACATTTTTCTATTCGAAAGCTATTGGGAGAAACTAAAAAATAGGCCTAATTTTTCAAAATCGGTTAATCAGATCACATGCTAAAAGATTTTGTAAATTTAAATCCGTGTAGGAAATTTAAAATAAAAGTAATTTATAGTTCAGAGTTTAATTGAAAAAAAAAACTAAAAATAAATCCCGATTTTCATCGAGTTTGTGTTTTCGATTTATGTAGGCCTAATCGCAAGCTTGAATTATGTTTTATTTGAAATTTGGTAACACTGACTTGATTTATGATTCATTAAATTTAAACAATATTGAAGTAAATTTTGTTCTTACGAATTTTTTGAACTGGAATTATTTGGATAAATAGTTAAATGTTATTTTAATATTGTTTAAACCTGAATTCTTATTTTTTTGATAGATTTTGGTAAAATTTTCATATTCTATGCCATAATACAGCTACAAAGTACCGATAAAAGAAAGAACGTTTCCGGACTCTATCTCACAATCATGATCAAATAAAATCGAAACCACAACAAAATTTAAATTGTATTCTATTTTATCTTTGACAAAAATCAATTAGGTTTGTTTTAAATAAACGTAAATACAAAGAATTAATTTAATTACCGTTCACGCATTTTTAAATACCATAACTTTTAAAATATCGGATATCAACAAACATAAATATTTAAATTGAAAACTCAATTATTCACACCAACACAGTTATTAAAACCCACAAACAATTCAATCGAATTTAAAATAAAACAAAAGAAGACAACTTCAAATCCCACTTTCAAACTGAAATAAAGAGTTCAGATCGCTCGTTAAATTTCTCATTTGAGTAATGCAAGTTACATCGAAAAGTAATGGGAAAAACATCGTAGAGATTAAATAAATAATTGGAATCCAAGTGATTATGTCGTTCCTTTGACTGAAGACTAAATTGATTCGATAACTCCCGTCGCCTCTAATCCCGAGTCAATTATGTTATAAGTTAAGGCACAAAGCCAGAAGGGATATTTAGGTGTTATCCAATACGATAAATTTAAGTTAGCGGTTGGTAGCACTGAACCTGTCAAAAGGTAATCACAGCCGTCATAATCGCACCAACACGCTTCCAGGGTAATAAATTTCATCGTTCGGAGGGCATCGAAACTTTTCACGTAGGAAACATTATTGTTGATTTATTTTGTGCAAATGGAGGCTGTGAAACGTTAAATACAGTAATTTATTTGTTGATGGGCCATTAGAGCTATAGAGTAAAATAAATATAACAATGATAATTACACTATTACCAACATGAAAGCTGGAAAAGGATCGTCCTTCTTGGAGGGCGCGGCGACCTGTCACACACTAATCACACGCTGTTCAACAGAAGTAGAATGAGTTAAAAATGAGCTCGTGTATCTGAGAATGGTTTATGAAAGGAATTATGTTATCACATAGATCGTTCTGAACTGTTAGTGATTGAGGATGGATCGTTTAAGTGCCTGTTATTTATTTGCATTCACCATTAATAACTTATGTATCTATTCACCCTTCGTGTAGTACATTGTAATTCTTGTATGAGTGAGCGAAACATTATTAAAATTTATGTTAAAATTACAAATGTTTAACATTATGTTTAGTGTAAAAACAGACGCAATAGTATAAAAAAATCGAGGAACATAATGGCCTAGCTGACGTGATGGAAGTGAAATTTCAAAAAAAATTCGTATCTTATTTCTTTTTTTTTTAAGTATATTTTGACCAATATATTCATCTTTAAAATTTGTGCTGAAAAAGTACGTAAAAAATCCTGACCGACGTTGGTAATCGGAATTCGAAATTTTAAAATGCCCAGTGCAATTTTTAAAGCTAATTATGATAATGATATCGGATTTTCCAAAAAAAGTGAAGATAAAAAGTTACGATTTCTAAATATTCGAAATACCCGTAATTTTTAAACAGTAAAATATTTTTTTTAACGAACTTGTCCAAGCTATTAACAAAGTCGATTTTTTACCAAGTTTATCAAACTGGACGTAAATTGTGACCACACGCGAACTACAGGTAGCCAACTGTATTTGAAAACACCGTCATAAACACCGATTAAATCTGCATCAGGTAGAGTCTTTTATATACAAGTTTAATTGGAAATACTACAAGTTTATTTCCTTCAAGTAATGGAGAAGGAAGATTTTCAAAAAAAATGTAACAAAGAATTTACGAGTTTCTTCAACTTTTAAATGAACGCTATATTTTAAGCAGATAAACTGAATTTGCTGGTTAACTTAGCTATTATTAAAATCAATTTTTCTGCCCCATTTTGAAACAAATCGCACCAGAATTACCAACACTGAAATGCTACTCACCCAAACCTAAAAAATATATCAAAACAAGAGAACATTAACAAAAAACAAACACAACCAGTATAGTTTTAGAACGGTATTGTGCTTCGCATTGTTTGAAATTTCGCACCCAACCAAGGGCATACACACAGAACAGTGTTACCAACGTGATACAATAACATTACCTCACGTTGCGTGATTTAACTGAACATGAAATGAATTTGAATAATTAGTTGGCATTGTTTTAAAATCCCACGACCTAACAAACGCTCTTGCAATTCTACAGTGGGGAATTTACCTGTAGCTTTGTAAGTCTCAAGACCTTGGTCAGTGAAACAGGGCTGGGCTATAATTAGGCTATATATGTCAAAACAAATTTTGTTATTTTTTCGCAATTTATAAAGTTATTATAGCCAACATGTACTTTTTGCAAGACTCAATAAAACATTGTGGAGGTCTATGTTTTATAATTTTTTATAATTATAAAAACAGGTATAGGCCTAATGTTTATATTGTTTATTGTTTATATTGTTAATAAAAAAACAGGTATAACTGTTATAAAACAGGTATAATGTTTTATAATTTGAATAAATATAATGGATTTCCACCTTTACTTTTTGTCTCCAATCTTTTGTGTTTTACCCCTGGTTTCTTATTAAATACATAATACTGGTAATTATAATACTAGAGCCCATTTCAATCAATCAAGTTTAAAATCAATAAATTTACCTCTTTAGAGCAAGAATATTTTTCAAAAAATTCAAGAAACCGTAACTTTCTAACGAAGCGTTTGGGGCTTATGATTATATATAAACATTCAATCATGCATAACACACTTAGACCTAGAGAGATATGAGATTACTAGTTTTCTTAAAATTTTCTAGAGCACTTTGGAAGAAATATCTGCAAACAGAAAACATTTGCCAACTTTGACTCCAGAAAATAAATGTGTTAATAAATAAATACTGTAAAGAAAATATAAAACAGTTGTTAATCAAAGTATTGATATTGAACAAAGTTGATTATCAACATTAAATTCTTATGGAAATGTTGGCTTTTTTTAAGGCCTTTACTAAATTGTGAAAAATATATTACCCCCTCAACTCCAAGACCTTTAAAACAACCATCTTTCTACGACTTACGAGTCCCTTAAAATATTTTTTTAAAATTTGACCTTATGGACTTTTATATATAAACTAGGGAAACCCCTGCCCTCTTCGTGGACCAACTTTACGAAATAACCGTGTATTTATATTTATTAATTTAAGTTTGTGTGTGTGTGTGAGCACACTAACGTTCGCAATTTTAGTCCGACTTGATTCGCACTTAGCACAGAAATCTATTATATTAATAGCCTGGACAAGTTCGTCAACCAGTAAAATTTGTTCAACAGTTTCAAAATGGCGGACATTTAAATTTTTTAATCTTTTTTATCTGATTCACCATTGTAATCAGCGTTGAAAACAGCATAAAATAGCGTTTTTGAATTTTTAAAAAATCCATTGAAATTAATAAAATATTTGACGGCGGTCAGGGTCTATTTTCTTAATTACAACGTACAGTAATTTGAAAGTTTAAAATGCCAATACGTGCAAATTTTAATAGTGATTATGACGATGAAATGTCATAATTTCATAAATTTTAGGACAAAAAAAATATTTTTGGAAATTCGCTTCTATCATGTGAGTTTTCGCACTATCATTTTTTTATAACATATTTCTAATGACGTCCCTTGGAGTCGGACCTGAGGAACTACAAGATATCCTTGCCAAGGTTAGTGATTGGACAAAGAAATGGCATATACATGCAAATGAATTTAAATCCGTGTCAATTTTACGAATGAAAAAAATCAATGCAATGCTTGTATTTTTTAATTATAAAATAATACTTTGAAGAAATGAAATGGGGTACTTTGGTATGACTTTGGATGCTTGATTAAACTGGAAGGCACACAACAAAGAGAAGAAAGTAGAGCTTGACATTGAATATGTAAAAATGTATTGGTTCCTCGGCAAAAGATATGAATTAGACACTTATAATAAAATACTTTGTTTAAAGAAGTCCTAAGATCTGTGTGTACGTACGTTTTATCAGTTGTGGGGATGCACCAAAATGTCCAACATTCAAATTATATAAACGTTCCAGAATAAGGTACTGCGAGCAGGTAAGTCAGGAACGACGATATCCTTAGAGATCTTCGCGTGGAAACTATAGGAGAGGTAATAAGGTCTGCTGCAGTTGGACACACGAGGAGGTTACGGAACCATGTCAACGCAGAGATGCTGGAACTCAGTAGCAGTGACTTTGTGACGAGGCTTAAACGAAAGAAGCCGTTGGACTTAGTGATGTCATTAAGTTATTCAGTGGAATAATTTACGTGTAATGTTTCTGTATTGAAATGAATATTACTAAATAAGTTTATTCGTACTTGTAATTTTAATAAATAACATTTAAAAAAATCGGACAGTTTTTCCTTCTTCGGTTCAGCAAAGTAAAAAAACGAAAATCTACTGTATACAAAACGGCTTCTCTACGATTGGTCAATATTTGCGCTAATTTTTAAGTTTACCAAGATGGCCACTACAATTAGCTAAAAATATTCAAGATTATCAATATAATCACTATTAAATTAACATACAATTTAAATTGAGCAAAAATATAAATTAAGAAAGTAAGGAAATGATAAAAACCTATTTAGCCTATAAATTTATATTTTTAAAATCAAATTATGTATGTTTGTCCGGAATAGAAATCTAAACTTTTGCGTGGATTGTCATAAAATTTTTAGCTGCCTCGGTGGCCTAGTTGATAGCGTACTGGGCTTTCACGCCGAGGACCCGGGTTCGATTCCCGGCCAGGGCTTGGCATTTTCATACGCTATAAATCATCCCATCGTCTGCATTAGCCCAAGTGCACAATAGTCGGACGTTAAACATAAAAAAAAGTCATAAAATTTTGTAAACACGTATGGTAGGTTTTTTTAGAATGTCAGTCGAAGTAATAATTGATTAATTATGGCATTAGTATTGCAATACAGCCGTACGTGGGCAGACCGGTAAATCTATGATCAGTCTAAATATTGTATTGTTAGTTATATTTAACATAACCTCAAAATTTTACATTGACATTAACGACAGATAGCAAAAGGTTAAACGTGATTCCTACATTTTCAAGTCGTAACGAAACGGTACATTTTCAAACGGTATCGAAATATCATTTAACAAAGTGAAAGGTAGAAACAGTTTTTGAAAATATTCAGCGCGAATGTTTTCATTTTCGTTTTGCTATAACGTCGTTGTGTTTTATCACAGAGGCTGTGGTAATGTGTCGAAATTGTTCTTTGAGATTTATTTTTAGCCGCCGGGTTCCTAATATTCTAATTGTGATAATTGAAGGTTTAGGGCAATAAATCTTCGGCTCGTTGTAGCCTATAGCGGAGAGTGTGCGCGCGCGTGCGTGAGTGCGAGAGAGATAGACGAGACCATAAACAACAAATTATACATACACTTCATGGGTGTTAACTTTAACAAAATCAGCCGTTATATTGCATATTATTAACAAGGTTTTATGTAACGGTCCGTTTAACGTGAAATTATTTGTGAAATTCTCGAATAAAAGTTTATTTGTTCAAGAGTTCACATTGAAATAAAATAACTTCAGTAAGTGGTATTGTTTTTTGTGAAATTCTCGAATAAAAGTTTATTTGTTCAAGAGTTCACATTGAAATAAAATAACTTCAGTAAGTGGTATTGTTTTTATTTAAAACAAAAATGCGTTTTAATTCTGAAAAAATATTGTTTTAAAACAAAAAATACAGTTCGTTACAACAACAAAAATATTTATTATTAATCCTGTATTATTATTTATTTTCACAAATATTGTGTACAAATATTATGAAATTTGATAAGGTGCTCATTTTAAATTTTTACATGGTTTTATTTTGAATTTTGAACTGACTTACTTCTTGAGTAGTTTTAAGAAGGATTGTTTGCACCCTTAAGTCACATCATTCACATTAGGTTTATAATTTACTTTTAACTCTAATAAACTGTGTGACAGAGGGTCATTAATTGTTCCTTTGAAACTTCATCGCCTGCGTGGTCTAAAGGGTAACATATCTGTAGACACCAGAAGGTCAACTGCAGCATGATGGCTTTGGGTATAGCCACCCCGATACACCCTCTGGCTGACCATCACACTACCATCACCTAACCACACTGACCAGCTCTGCGGTCCAATAAATCCTCCTTCTTTTCTCTGCCCCGAGACAGAAGTCGGATTACTACTCCCTTTTGCTTGAGCGGAAAAGGAACCTTCCGAGCAACTCCTCCTCCTTTTTATTATCAAAGAGGGATTATACCCATCCCCAAAATTTTCTGGTGTTATTTAGTATATTCGCCTTCATACGTTTTGGTTTTCCAGGTCCGAGTGCTTCTAAGTGCTCCTGAAGAGTTTCGACATATCAATGCTTTATTCCATGACATCGGCTCTACTTAGTTGTTTAACTTTAGCTTTCATACAGTTAATGAGGTTGGATAGGCTGCTACGAAATAGTTTGCAAAATCTTCTAATGTAGATGAGTAAGTGTAGCAGAGGCGAAAGGCACATGGCGCAAAATGCACGATCCATATTTTTTTTAGGGGGAGACAAAATTCATTTGTATCATAATTATTTTAAAAGAGAATAAAATCTTATTATAAAAAATCTTCTCAGAACTATTGAAAATATTTGAGATAAGTCAATAAAAATAATAATTTTCCTCTTTAACCTACAGACATCGCGATTAAAACGTTTTAAAATAAAAAAATATTGTAGTGTAGGACCCCTCCCCCCCCCCGGACGGGGCCATAGCCGTTAGTGGGCATTGGCACCTCTGGAGTATAGTATGAGCTACATCCACCGAATTGTTCCTATTGTCGGTGTCCCTACAGACATTTTTTGTAATTTGTAATAGACTTAACATTTAAATTTTTACATTTTTAAATTTTTCACTCTACGAAATATACTGAATACATTTTAATTATGAAAAATCTACTTTAAGATGACTCGTTTTAGTTTTCTAATCACACATTAAGGCCACCAAAAGCGGAGCGGAGCTGAGCTCAATGACGTTGAACTGCGACCAGAAGCGGAGTTCAATCAATTTAAAGAACGCGTTTGTATCTTTTAAATCTATATATTTAGGCCTACTGTAACGGATCTTAGGAAACTACTATGTTTAAAATTCGTGACCTAGGAAACGGTAACCTTGGTAACGAGAAATAATAAGTTTGGAGGCGTGGTCAGCATGGTGGGGGAAGCGGAGTCAGCTTGAAAACCGAACCTAGTCAGAGTCAAAGCTTGGCTCCGCTCAGCGCAACTCCGATCCGTATTTAGCGGCCACTCGGCCTAACAGAATTAAAACTAAAATCGAATTCCTTCAAATATCTCCCAAAATATTTTGATAATATTTATAACGGTAATGTTGTTTTTCTTATTTTTTAAACGCAAATAATGGGTTTTCATAAAATACCAATATATAAAAACCTGGAAAGTCTGCCTTACTTTTCAAAATTTGTTAATAATGTTTTTACCTAGAATTACTTTAGTTGAAAATTTTCATACTTAGCGAAACATTGAGGGAAATTCTGTAGATTATTCAGGTCATTTTTCGTTCGGGGAGTGAGTGAACAGCAATTATATAACCTACTTTTAACACATGTTAATTAATCTGGTGGAACCCGATTATTTTATTGTAAAGTAAAAATATTAATTTTGAAAGGTTTCAATGGTCGCCATTCTGAAACAATTTTTTGTGGTTAACTAATTTTTTCAACCTATTAACAAAACAGGGTTTTGTCTAATCGGACTAAAATTCTAAAACAAACACACACACACACACACACACACACACACACACACACACACACACACACACACACACAATTTTAAGACCCCGAAATTGTCTGGGACTGGGTCATACTTTGATGACAGTTACAATAGTTAATTTTCCAATACAAACTCTCTAACAAACGACTATACCATACGTTACGATAATAAATCGATAGCCGCTAACAGCTGAAAGATTCTACCGGTGCTCGGTGCTGAATATTGCACGTGTTGTTCGATGTATCGAATCGTGATGTCGATGGTGAGCCAGCAGCCAACAGACTATTTATCGAAGATGTTAATCGCCGGTTTAAAAGGTAATAACAGCCCGGTCGAAGATGTGTTATTAGAAACTTAGATTAAGAACTAATAACGTCTTGAGAAGGGAATGCTTCAGAGCAAATACTGAGGAACCTTAGGCAAAGCCAGATAAGCATCCCGGACTATGTAAAATATGCGCGCGTCCAAGTTTTTAGGCACGTTTTCCAATCTTCGACACCGGTTAACGTAGAATTAAAATCGTTTCCATTCCATTATTGTTATTAATCAATCTATTTACAGAATTAACCGCGTTGAAAATTAGCGTGCAACAAAGTTAATTATTATCTGCGTTTGGGCGTTTTTCGAGCTTCTTTTTAGTGAGTTGCCGTGGGAAAATGGGGCATTGTAGTACGACTCAGACCCGGGAGCTTAAAATTAGCGCATACATTAAAAAAATGTGGAACCCGCCGACTTAAATGCATCACATAGGTTCGAATTGACAATGTCTTAACAATTTACCTAATTGATTGGCACACCTCTTCCTAATTTGAAGAAACACTTAGGTGGGATGCATTTCAGTACCGGAGAGGAGCTGAAAGAAGACGTTTTAAGCTACCTTGGCGGCGCGGCGGGAGAGTTTCCCGACTCAGGCATACAAAAGATGGTTCACCGTATGCAAAAATGCATCGATCTCAACGGCGATTATGTTAAAAAATAGAAAAAAGTATAAGCTTTCCAAAAATGTATTATTCAATGCAAATAAACATGTTTTTCATTGTGTAAAATTATAGGGAACCTTATTTTACGGACAATCCTCGTACTAATTTATGATTGAAAATGGCTGCACATTTGAGATTAATGAACGAATATACAGGCCTATACAAATTTTAACAATACCTCAAAAAGTGATTTGGAGTTCAGGATCAGAGCTCATTACCATGAGGCTCATTTTCCTATGGAAATTCACTAAAAACGTACTGTTTTAGTTTTATTCCTAACTAAAAGCAAAATATTAATGTAGTCCTAAGCTATAACTTTTTCCAATAAAAATCATTTTTAATTATTGAAATCCGACCGCATCGAGCATCTTGTTTAAAAGTATTCATACACCCTTAAGTGTGAATGTCTTACTGATATTCTTTAAAAAAATACAAACGTTATACCAATATTTTTTTATCTGATCGAACATAAACTCTTCTTCGAACATTGTGCATTATAAACAACCTGTATTTATTTATTTAGGTCCGAAGCAATCATGGAGGCATGTAGTTCAGATCAGATAACATGACGCGTGGTCAGTGTAAAGGAAGGGTTGAACGAGTTAAGGGTAGTTCTGATTAATCTTAGCGATTACGTGTGCGTGATACTTCACTGGAAAGGTTAACCGAAAGACGTATGGCATTTCCCGGCCGTACAAATTACCATAGTACTATTAATTTAATGCATAAAAGTGTCAGGCTAACTAACTAAATGCAATAACAGCTCGGCATGTTTTACTGGCTATTTTCTTTTCTCCAGTTATAAGTTACTATAACAGTTTATTAGCGGATTTCTGTTGGGAAATGAATAATTGGAGCGGTCATCGTGGTAAGACCCTAGTGAGTGTGTGTTTTAGGTCACAATTTTAATCTGATTTGATTTAAACTTGCTATTGATTTAAATTATCATTAAAAAAATTTTTAACAGTTTCAAAATGGCGACTTTAAAAAAGCGTAACTTTTTTGCATTCCGAAAACTGACTTCAGCATCGCACTCAGCGTTAACAAATAGCATTTTGAATTGTCAAAATTTGTTGGTTATTTAATTTTTTATGGCGGTCAGGGTTCATTATTGTATTTTCAATGCAACATTTGACTGTTTACAGCGATAATATAAGCTGATTTCAATGCTCTTGATGGCTATTAAATTAAAGTATCAAATATAGAGTGAGATAAACACGTTAATTTTGGATATTCGTTTGTTCGTGAATGAACATCCTATTTGTCCTGTACGGAAACAATACACCAAGTTTCAAGAGTATGGATCAAATCTTGTTTTTAGGATTACCTTAAAACATCTCTAGACGTATTTATTTTATTGTACTTGCGGAGCCGCCTCGGTGGTCTGGTTGATAGCGTACTGGGCTTTCACCCCGAGGACCCGGGTTCGATTCCCGGCCAGAGCTTGGCATTTTCATACGCTATAAATCATCCCATCGTCTGCATTAGCCCAAGTGTGCACAATAGTCGGATGTTAAAAAAAAAAAAAACAAATATTGTACTTGACAACGAGAGTTGATCCACACTCTCGAAACGTCGTGTTGTTTGTATATGCTCAAATGTTGGCAAGTGTTAAACAATAATAACATGGGTATTCTCCCATTAGTAAAATTTTAAAAACCTAACCTAGTCTTAATCATATTATATTTCTGAAAGTTTGTGTGTTTATTTATTTGTTTTTTATTCAATCACGCTTTAACTACTGGACCAATTGAGATGAAATTTGGTACGAACATGCTTTAGGTACCTGAGATAAACATACCTATTCTCGTTTTGAAAAACGTCATTATACTACTTACCCAGCCCAACGTAATTATTTAGTATTTAGTTTTGTGACATGTGTTAGCTGTACAACAGTGACATTTTATATGTTTATTATAGGCTTATATTGGTTGGTGTGAATAATAAATATTTAAATTATTTTAAACGCCATTATACTACTTACCCAGTTCAACTTAATTATTTAGTATTTATTTTTGTGACAAGTGTTAATTGTATAATAGTGATGTTTTAATAATACTGTATTTTATTAAAATATAACAGAAACCGGTTCTAGGGTATTGAGTAGCGAAAATCTAAATGTCTTGGCCGAAAACCATAAATTGTATAATATTGTATATAGAAATATATTAAATTGAAATGAATCTATTCTGATTTTGAAAATCGACTATGAATTTTATTACCTACATTATAATTGCAGGCAAAGCCGCAACGGGTTACAGCTAGTAGACTATAATTGCACATTTGACGTCTGCTTTGTTGGTGAGTTTCTGACTTGGGACCTTTAAATGAGCGCCGATTCTGATTTCTAGATCATGTTTTCATCATTCGAATTCGAGGAATTTAACTTTTTTCAAGGTTTAACTAAACGTTCCTGAATCACATTTTCCGAGCGTAAAACAAGCCCATATATTATTTATTTATATTTTAAAAAACCATTAAAACGGCTAGAACGAATTTTAAGAGAATCATATATTTAATAATGATTTTCTCTTTTATCAAAAAGGCACTTCAAAATTATATATTTAACACTTCTCTTTTGTCAAAAAAACACTTCGAAATCATATATTTAACACTTCTCTTTTGTCAAAAAAGCACTTCGAAATCATATATTTAACACTTCGCTTTTGTCAAAAAAGCACTTCGAAATTATATTTTGGAAAATTATAAAATGGTCAAACCGGTTCAGTTAATTAGTTTAGTATCCAGAGGACACACACACACACACACACACACACACACACACACACACACACACACATTGAAATAATAACTACTTTTTGTACACTGGAAAAACTTTGTTTTTGCTTAATGTACATACGTTATAGCAGTTAGATTAATGAGCACTCGGGATCAGTGTTAACGGTAAGGGAAAAGCAAAATGAGCAACTGCGTCTCGAACTAAGAACCTTTAGGTGCGCAATTGAGTGACGTAGTAGACTAACCGATACTTACGCTACTTCGATCACCAAGCCCCCCCCTGGGAAAACGGAATCCATCAAAATTTTTAAGATCAATTTTTCCCAATCGCCATAATTGCTTTATTCTTCATGTATTAACTTATTACAAACAAATGGTTCCGCTTTTAAATATCTTTAGTAAATTGTTTTACAAATTAACGAGAAGCGTCTCTGCAAAAAATCGGTGTTAAGTGTGAATAATGTAAACACAAGGATAAAACACTTGGATGTGCTGCATTCTGTGGTGAACCTTATGCACTTTCTTGGATTAAGTAATCATCTAAACAAAAAAATGTGTCTACTTAAAATTTAACATTGGACATTTAAACGGCAATTGGACCAAGTCCTGCGGGAATGTTTCTCCAAATGCCTGACTTATCTGAGCATAAGTAATTATTATTTGAAAAAAATATTAAATAAACTTATCTGATGGAACAGCTGGATTGAGTTTCATCGATTGCTTAACGTACATGTAGATAAAGATATTACCTGAATAACATAAGTGCAGGCTTTAAATTAAAGTCCACAACAAAATGAATGCATCACTCTGATGTCTAGCGTGCTGATAATTTATACGAAAGGTTCTGAAACAAAAACACGTTTCCACATGTAAATAGTGCTACTCCAGCTCGCGTGTGTCTTACAGTTGGAGCAAGCGGTTGCCAAATGTTACTTTTAATTTTCTGTGTATGGCACGATATATGTAACGTGCCTTCTTCAGTTATACAAACGCCAAGTCACTTTAAAAAAATCCCTGCGTATATTTTTTGCGATTTTTATTGAAAAGTGAGCTATTTTATTCAAAAAATACACACACACTAAAATAAAATCAATTTTTTGGACTCACAGTACCTTAAAATGGATATATGAAAATTTCAAGATCGTCAAGTTTGATAAAGCGAGAAAATTAAAAAGATGTGTTCACTCAGTATTAAATAAAATAAAATAAAATTTTAAAAAACATTATATTAAGTAAAAAATTTTAGGCTTTAGAATTTATTATGCAATAAAAATATTAAACTTGAAATAAAAGTGCCAAATATTAAAAATTTGATCGTATATTTTAATACAACTGATAATAATATTTGATAAACATTACTGCATTCTTAAAATTTATCACGATGAAACCGTTTGCCTCAAATTTATAATAATGGCTATTTATTTTATTATTTTTAAAATTAGTTAGAATTTTATGTCTGTTTGAAAATACCACAGCCTTCCTCTTCTACAGTCTAATTTACATAGTTTTCCAACCGAATAAATCGAATTTCGCTTCTAATTTAAAGATGTTCCCAATTGAGCGAGCGCGTATTGTCAACGGCTGCTCTTCTCTTTCCAATTTCGCCAGCATTCAAACGTCCCAGACGACCTCTCAGACGAAACGAATTTATTTCCATCTTCCGATTACGCCTGACTCGGGTCCGATCTTGTCAGTCCAACGAAACAAAACATCTTGTCCACAAAATGGTGGATACAGAACGAAAAGTGTTGTGAATTCTATAAATCTCCCGTTGAAATGATCGACAGCTAGCTACTGCCCCGAAACCCATCTGGATGACTGTTGCCAGACACGCAAGCCTGCGGTCACTGCCTAATGGACTTCTTAACGTCAAAACAAAGAACGTATAAGATATTAAAGAGGCCGTAGAAGCTGCTTAGAGAGCTATATTATGTTTCATTTAATACTAAAATACAAACCAAAGAATTGGAATGAACAATGACGTATCTGATAAAACTCAGGAATCGTCCTTCAGCAATAAAAATAATATTTTTCCTACAGTAGTTAGCAAAGTGACTGTTTTGCTAATTCAAATCATTGAGCAAACTTGAACTTTGCTCACTGTTTTTTACTTTTCCCTTCTTTAAAGACAGCTAAATACAATTTATGTCTTAATAATCATACATATTATTTCTCGAGTCAACATCCCTTTTTCACAGCACTTACTATTCGGACAGGCATAAATGAGATATCTTTAGAAAGATTTTTTAACCAGCTTCTGACATTGCAAAAAGATTTTGCGCTGAAACTTACTTTTTGTGGAAAATTTTAAAATACAATACACTTTTTATTGCTATAGGCAAAACGGCATCATAGATGCGCATGCGCGGCAGCACAAATCGGACAATATTTTGTATATTTTACGAAACTAACTTATTAATCACGAATAGATAATCCCATTAAAATACTTCATTTTTGCATAACGTGCTTAGAACAATTTCAATATTTACTTAAAAGTCAGTAAACTTACAGGTTACGTGGCCCTACTGACAGTCCCCTATTCCTGCACATCGTACAAGCCGGGACAAGCATTTCGAATACCAAACACATGTTTTGAACACTGTTTTTACACAAATATATATATTTGATTTCTCCTTTCATCGTGTATTTATCTATTGTTTATACGGACATCATAAAATACGAAGTACAATTAAAATGTCAAAATACAGTTAGAGGTTATCAAACATGCCTTTTCAATTGACTAGAAGACAGTTACCTATTAAAATTGCGTTTACTATCACTACAAACAAGTCGCAGGGACAAACACTTCAAAGAGCAAGATTGTATTTACCGAATGCTGTCTTTACTCACGGACAATTGTATGAAGCATTTTCAAGGGTAACTAAACTAACATATTTGTATCCATTAAAGAAAATATAATACAAAAACTGCAAGATTATATTTTTACATCAAATATCGTTTACCACGAGGTATTGTAATGTCCTGTAAACATTTCTATTAAAAGAACAATTATCTGTATTAACATGTATATATTACAATGACTCATAAATTTGTGATTATTATTTCAAACCGATCGCTTTTCGATTTATTTTTAAACATGTTTCCCTTTCTTCCAACTACCGCCCTCACCCTAACGACTACTCTTATTCAAAAGGCTGTGTTTCACTTAACACTTTCATAGCGAGAAATTTCGCACGCCCTCCTGGTACAAGTTATTTCTGCAAATTGAATCATAACTGTAAAATGAATCATTCATGTCAAATAACTTCAGAGGAAATAATGTATTTAAAACATATATTTTATAGGTTATATTTTAATAAGATAAGATTAAATAATTTCTACATTTAAATATGGTTTTCAAGCGTATTTCTATAATAATTTGTGTTATACAACTCTGCTGACAGACTTTTGAGGTCATTTTGTTCCTAAATATATTAAGATTTTTGAATAAAATTACCTCACACTGATTTTGAGCAGTAAATTTGTTTTGTTGAATCATTATTTTTAAATAATACTGAAGGAAAAACTCGGCAAGCTTCGTGAGTAAAATTTTTTGTCTCTTTAGAAAGTTTTTGCCACTTTTCTCACTAGTTTCACCAATAACTGTTTCAGTTATTGTAATATTATTGATGTTTTATTTGCCATCACTTTCAACAGCTCCTTATTCAAAACATGTTCTAGCACATTAGCCATTTTAAATCTTAAAATATCACAATTTTTCTTAAAAATTAAAATCTAACTTTACCGTCGTAATCAGCGATAAAATCTGCGAACGTTAGAGTTTTGAATTTTAAAAATTAAATAAAATAATAAATTGAATATAGAAAAGCGCGGCCATCAAAAGGGGTTCTCAAAGAGAAAAAAAGGAGATAACGTTATTCAGATTCACGCTGTGTATTGTTGTATGACAAGATAAGGGTCAAATATAAACATTTTATGTTTTTTTAAATTGTTACTTAATAACAGCCTATTCATGCTAGTTTTGTTTATTCGGACATTTGTCATCATTTATTTATATGGAAACAATACAAGACGTTTCGAGAGTACGGACCAACTCTCTTTTAAGTGCCTAACTTAAAACATAAACTTAACAACTAGAACAAAAGCCTAAAAATCCAGCCATATGTTTTTAAAATACTAAAAACTAAGGACAACTCTCAAAACATCTCCTTTTGACCTTCAGCGTTTATGACATCTTTTATTTACACACACACACACACACACACACACACACACACACACACACACACACACACACACACACACACACACACACACACACACACACACACACAAATAGCCTATATATTTTTATTAATAGAAAACATAAAACCTTATACACATAATTAACAAATTAATAAATAATTACTGTGACGTAAATGTATATTTACTTGCATTCCAGCAATTTCAATAGTGTAGTCACACCGAAATTTGGCAGTAAAGCCAAAAATGTATAAATCCGTTCCTAGCTGTCACTGTACTATTTGAAAGCAAGAAAATCCTAAATTTCTTTTCCATATAGACCATTAATTCTTCCAGTTATAATCACTTTTATCACCAATGTTCATTTACTTATCTATAAAACGTTTATTTGATATTCAAAACAGTTTCGGTAGTGTTAAAAGTAATTAAATTCAGGTAATTAGTTTAAATAAGCAATTAAGAGTGCCTGGCTAATTTATTGCTCTATAGTGCGTACATTTCAGTTGGGCCTACAAAGAGCTATTTCGGAATTTACACGCTGCAGTATTACCAAAACGCTGTCTAGACTTAAAGCCTAAGTAATTACGGATAATTTGAACCCATCCTTCTGTGAGTTACAAAGTTTTAGTTAATGTGGGTTCCACTTGGATTCTTATCTACAGATAATTAGAATCAAGATAAGCGTTTGGCTCAACGTCCAACGTCCACAGCAGCTGTTGTGTTGGTAACACTGCACGCAAAGTATTCCCTTCCTGCCTTTACTTAATACAACATTTTTAGTTTTAATTTTTATGGACTGTTGTGTTTTTTTACACTTAGTGCAGTAATTTGATAGGAAAGCGATAAATAACGGAAGGAAGCAGGAATTGAGGAGCTTTTTGATCAACACTATTTTTCGTTTTTATAATAAAAGCTATTAATAATGAAGAAAACACAACGAAATCAATCCTAAAATGTATTTTTATCTTTTTTCTCAAAAACTATTCAAATGATTTTGATAAAACGTTGGATTGTGCCATTTTGTGGCTCATAGATGGTTCTATATCTGGGGGAAATTCGTTTTAATTTGTTGGCCACATGCGTATTCACCTAAATGATAAATACAATGTGAATGATTATTCAAATCTTACAGGACCATGTATCATAAAAAAATAATCTTAAATATCAATAACTTTCTGATATTTGTTACTTTATCGCTTTATATAATAACAGACTGATGAAATAAAATACGGGTAACCGTGTTACGTTCTTACGTTTGGAATATTTGTGAAGAAATTACTGGGAACAACGGTTGTCAATGTGCTATGAAATCGTTTATATATTGTGCTATGAAATAAATATTGTGCTATGAAATCGTTTATATATTCTGCTATGAAATAAATATTGTGCTATGAAATCGTTTATATATTGTGCTATGAAATAAATATTGTGCTATGAAATCGTTTATATATTGTGCAATGAAATAAATATTATGCTATGAAATCGTTTATATATTGTGCTATGAAATAAATATTGTGCTATGAAATCGTTTATATATTGTGCTATGAAATAAATATTGTGCTATGAAATCGTTTATATATTCTGCTATGAAATAAATATTGTGCTATGAAATCGTTTATATATTGTGCTATGAAATAAATATTGTGCTATGAAATCGTTTATATATTGTGCTATGAAATAAATATTGTGCTATGAAATCGTTTATATATTGTGCTATGAAATAAATATTGTGCTATGAAATCGTTTATATATTGTGCTATGAAATAAATATTGTGCTATGAAATCGTTTATATATTCTGTTATGAAATAAATATTGTGCTATGAAATCGTTTATATATTGTGCTATGAAATAAATATTGTGCTATGAAATCGTTTATATATTGTGCTATGAAATAAATATTGTGCTATGAAATCGTTTATATATTGTGCTATGAAATAAATATTATGCTATGAAATCGTTTATATATTGTGATATGAAATAAATATTGTGCTATGAAACGATTATATATTGTGATATGAAATAAATATTGTGCTATGAAACGATTATATATTGTGATATGAAATAAATATTGTACTATGAAATCGTTTATATATTGTGCTATGAAACGATTGTATATTGTGCTATGAAATAAACAGGGTGGAAGGTTTAATTTGATATAACAACAGAAAATTACTGAGTTATAAAAGATTTATAGATGTTTATTGTCAAACATTTAAAGTTAAAAACAATAAATGGTCTTAGAATGTAGTTGAAATCTTTAAAGTAATCACAAAAATCAATATTTTGAAGGTTTTGAGATTTTCTTTATTTTTTGTGAAACAGAATCAAAATTATTTGAAAATCTTTATTTTAATCATGTAATTTTGTTTAGTGTTTATTCAAAGTTTTGTTTAATTTTGTGACGACCTCGACAGAGAGATCTGACATTTTGTAGTACGGCCTGAAGATGAAACAGTAATGTTTCGAACCGCGGTAGCCTTTATGAGATAAGTAAACAGACCACTAGACGGAAAAATAGTAATTATTCTAATTATTTAAATATGTGATCCAGTTGTAATAATAAAAAAATTGCACAATATTTCACATTGCACATTGAAAAATAAACATCTTTTAATAATACGAATTCTATAACAGATAATTATTAAAATCAATAACAACTTCTATTATAGAACCTTTTTTTATTATCTTCTATTTATTTCTTATGAAAGCCCTACACGATTTAATTATTCATTCGCATTAATTTTATCACTATCGTTCAATGTTTAGGTAGATACTAATAAAGTATCTACACGCGTTTTTCTAATAAAAACCAATTTTCCCAAAGATAAGACCAACCAAGATTAATTTTTGAGCAAGATATTTTTATGCTCTGACATTATATCAAAATTGTTTGAGCAGTTTCCGAAAAACATTTTATAAATTGCTCATTTAATTTTATAGAATTTGATTTTAAGTTTTGTTTTCTTTATTATTACGAAAATAATAACTAAGTGGTAGGCTAACGTTAGGAACAAGTACTGCAAACATTGCTTGATCATATTTTGTTCGAAATTAGACGAAAACAATTGTACGTAAATTCACTAACGCAAAACAACCAATTGGAATACAGCGTTTTAAAAATATTATTCAACTACCCAAAGGAATCTTTATATATTGTCTTCTCTTAACGACTTTTTTATAGGCCTAGTGCAGTAAAAACTAATGTACTGCAAGATGTTCATCAATAAAAAAAATTAAAGATTTATTAAAAACCACGCTTTTATGTTGATTTTATTACTTTTAATTAGCTAAGACTTTTCATATAAGACAAAAACGTACAATGTTTAGTAATAGTTTTTCACAAACACGTTTATATCGCTTCACATTTGCTTGTTTAATCAAAAGGTTACAATATTGTTATCAAAGAAACAAAACTGTTCTTACGTCAGGAATTATATATATTAAATATTTATTTATTAGCCAATTGGAAAAGGATTTTAATTTTTGAACTACTACAATTTTACTAACACAATTAAAACACGTTAAATTTTGTTTTTAAATTTAATAAATAATAATGGAATATTCGTGTTATTGTTATACTTTAATTGAATATTAACCATAATTTGTGTAAAGAACAATACACGACGTTTCGAGAATGACGACGAGATCGACAACCGAGTTGAATTACTCAATAAAAAATAATAACAATATGAACAGTTTTCATGAATATTGGTTTTAAAAACAAATTGATTTTTTTTTAACGTCCAACTATTGTGCACACTTGGGCTAATGCAGACGATTGGATAATTTATAGCGTATGAAAATGCCAGCCCTGGCCGGGAATCGAACCCGGGTTCTCGGGGTGAAAGCCTAGAACGCTAAAAATAAGATTATTTACGATTTTAGGCTTTTTTTATGGAACTATATTCCGACAACATTGCTGTTTACATTGCATTTAACCTACTATATTTCCAGTCATGCGCATTATTATTAACTACATGTATTTAATGCTCATGCGTGTTACAGAATCTGACAGCCATTACTAAATTTTATGCAAAAATCACGTCAATCAGGGTCACCATACAACAACCGTGTTAGTTAGGTTATTGATATTTTCTTTTTATAAAAGGTGTTTTTATCATTCAACAACCGTGTTAGGTTCACCACCCAAACACCCAAAAACCGTGTCATTTAGCTTGTTGAGTAAAAATAAACGTTCATCTTTTTAGCGATGAAAACGTATTAGTAAT
This sequence comes from Callitettix versicolor, assembly GCA_022606455.1. Taxonomy (NCBI): domain Eukaryota; kingdom Metazoa; phylum Arthropoda; class Insecta; order Hemiptera; family Cercopidae; genus Callitettix; species Callitettix versicolor. The sequence goes on from CM040183.1 coordinate 26,275,296, forward strand.
GTTGAGGTTATGCGGGTCACTTTTATTTTCTATTTCAAATGTTTTATTTTCGATTTGTTTTTACTTTCTGTGCTTTTATATTTTGTATTATTGCTTCAGGGCGTGTATTAAACAGTTTAAAAAAAACAAATTGAAAGTAAGTACATATCAAAAACATTCTTAGAATTAATTGATTTTTTGACATAAAATCTGAATTTAACAATACGAAAAATATGACAGCCAATCGGGTTTGTTTTGAGTGATTACGATTTAGCGTCGGTATCTCGAATTATATTATAAAATTAAAAACTTAGCAACGAACAGACGCAATATTTGTATTATGTGGAAATGTGCACAAAATTCCAATATTACCGATACGGGAGATAGGTTACGCTAACACTCATATTTTCTCCACTGCCAGTTATATTTTAAAGTCTTATATTCAGACATTATTTTTTAAACTTGAAAAACTTGAGAACGTAAAAACGTCAGAAAAACTTTAGCTCTAACTTATTCACTCTTTTACTCAGCAAAAGTTTCAAAATTACTTTTTAAACATATGCTTTTTTTGAAAACATAATTTCACCGGCGTAATCAGCTGTTGTTAGTACATAGAGATGTAGGCTATGAGTAAGCATTTCAATTTCATAATTAGTGTAAAATGATTATCAAAGAACAGCAAAACCTATATAAAGTGTATTGTATAAAACAGTGTATCTAATTTTTTCAATAATTATTAAAATTTAAAAATTAATTACTATGGTTTAATGTGTTACATTATTTTGTGTTGCAAATGTCTTTAAATTTAATTACAAGTACATATACTATTTAGGTTTAAAATTTAGTGATTATTCTTTAAAACTGTTTTAAGTGCACTATTTTGATTTAATAAATATTTTTGTCTTATACTGAATTTACAAAAGACTTTTTTTATAGTTTAGAAACTCAATATCTCTTATTAACAGATTATTAATGTTGAATGACAATATACTAAATATATGTACACTGTTTCATCTTTTTGTTTACATAATTCAAGTTAACCTAATGAAAACAAGGAATCGATGTAACGCTCAAGAAAAAATTAATTAACCAGAATCGAACTTGTGCACTAAAATATAACAATAATGAATAACATTAATAATTATTTTTTTGCATGATAGGGTAATGCAAAAACAAACCATTACAATTTAACATTATTAAAAATTAACAAAAGTGAATAACTTATTTGAATGCAATAAAAAAGTACTTTTGTATGCTAGTACTAGACATTTAAAAAAAATTAATATTGAATAAATATGTTTAATATTATTAAATGTCTCTAACATTACTGCATAACGTTTTGCTATTAGTTAAAAAAAATATTAATGTTTATTTGTATGAATAAAAAATGTATTAGACTTGCTACATTTAATTTTTAATTTAAAATATGGCAAGTCGTATAAATTTATTTAACTTTATTCAAACCGGCTTTAGTTAGGAAATTTAAAGGGTAATTAAGTTCAAAAAAGTTTTAAAGGCAGTGAATATTGTGGTATGTTTTAAAATTAGTTAAAATATAAAAATATTTATTTTAAAAACAAACTAAAATTAAAAAAAGCACAACAAATATTTTCAGGTATATTAAAAATACTGTATTGGTTTAAATATGAATAGAGAAATACTTTTTAAATACTTGTTTTCTTATGAAATGTATTTGACACTTAAAAACGTGTTTTGTGCTCTAACGTGTTTTTATTATTTTACTAGAAAAACTTAACACAAACTTTCAAGTAATTAAATAAATTATTTCCTCCTAAAATACTCTTCATATGCTATCGGAAAAAACAGAAAATTTCTAAAAATTTACTCATTCGTTTATGTTTTATATTTCAACAAAAATGCCTATATTTTTAACTTATTTATATATAAAAGTTTTTAATAAATTCAATTCACGATTAGCGACTAAATAGATAAACCCCGACGGAGGTCAGGGTTTATTTGCTTTCTATGTTTACTTCTGATCGTATATTTCTTTAATTTCAAATACGTTCCACAGACTGAGCACTGAGAATCGTATACGACTAAAATTTAGTAATATCAGATTAAAGAAGTTTATAAAATTTTATCTATTATTCAATTGTTTTTGTCGTAACATCTAAAGGCCAAGATTCATAGGATTCCATTGTCATCATTGGTCAGTTGTTTCTGTATCCAGCGAAAACAAAGCACACAACACAATAACAGAGGAATCTAACGCAAAACAATTTTTTGTGACTAATCAATTTTTTTTATTGTTGACATACTTTCTACGTCACGTTGGCCTAACACGTAAAAAACGCTTTATATTACAAAAAAAAGTTATTAAATTAGTAGGTAAAACTTAATGCGATAATTTGAAAACAGTTTAAGCCATTGCTACAGTTAAATAAATTACTTTGAATTTATGTTTAACATTTTGTTTGGTAAAGAATTTTAATGTTTTGCTTGTTTTAATTTGTGTGTGTGTGTGTGTGTGTGTGTGTGTGTGTGTGTGTGTGTGTGTGTGTGTGTGTGTGTGTGTTTTAGCACGCTCACGTTAGTTAGCGTTTATTCAAACGTAGCATAAAAATCAATTCGGTAATAGTTTCGACAAATTTATTACCCAGCAAAATCCGTTCGAACGTTTCAAAATGGCGGCCATTTAAATCTTTAAAAATTCATCACTTTAACTTACAATTTTTCGAAAACCTGACTTCACTAATGTTACACAACTGCAAATTTTAGCATTTTTTATTTTCAAAATGGTTTCAAATTAAGAAATTAAATTTGACGACTGTCGTGGTTGTATTTTAAATAAATTTTTACTGAAAATGCAAATTTATGCTGATTATGATGGTGAAAATCAGATTTCCAAAAATATAATTTATGTTATAAATTCGCGTCAGTCACGTCAGCGAGACATCTGCGTGCCGCGATTATTCTAAGTAATTCCATTAGATAAAACCCAAAAAGTTGGGGGCGTTTGAAAAGTGATAAATTATGAAAACCTAATTGGAGAACTAAATTCATTAATTTAGTAAATAATATTATAATACCGCTTCCTCTTCATTGTGGCCTGCCAGACCTTTACGCTTCAATTATTCATTACAAAACAAATTTATTTTAATTATTCTTTGCCTCATTTACATTTGCAACGCACCTATCCACCTCCACCGAGGACATATGCTGCAGCATAACATATGCTTCTTCTGCGTTAACTAGTGGCATAAATAATGTATGCAAAGGGAAACGACTGAATATTAATTAAGGGTAGTTTCCGGCTCCGGTGATTCTCAAATAATACACGTCCTTCTTCTTTACTTTTTGATTGGAATTCGATGTTATCATCCACGTCGTTTGTCCTCCCTGAGTGGCCTTGGAAGATTTGGGCAAATGTTGAGATCCGTATCGACGATCTCGTGAACAAATCTTTGCCAACTGTTTAAATTCAGATTTGTTCTGTACAAATGTTTCTTGTCTTCTGGTTTTCGCATTGATTACCACACGCGTGGTTTTGTGTTTTATACAAGGGTCAAAACCCCCTGTCTGTACAAAAGTTACATTCTGTTTTCTTTTTAAATTCTTACTTAATACTCGTGTTCTTATTTTTTAAATGCCTTATTTTGTACTAAACACTCTTTTATCTGATGACGTCATAAAAGACAAAATTGGCAAAAACGAAATATTAATATTACTTTTATGTATTCGGACATTTGCCATCATTTGTGGATATGTTAATAACACATGCCGTTTCGAGAGTACGGAAATGGCAAACTTAAAACGTAAACTTAGTAACTACAACATAAGCCTAGACGCGAAGGCCTAAAATAAACACTCAAGTCTTGAAAAGTCATCCATACTCACTAAATATTATGCATTTTCATATAAATAAATGATCACAAGTTTCCAAATAAACAAAAAACAAAAGCACGAATATTTTGTCATTAAGTAACAACTTATAACTTTTTTGTGCATTTTGCTAAAAATTTTTAAAAAAATCAATTTTTTTCGTTCAGCTTTATAGACCAAAATCTCTTCTTTAAAATGATTTATACTGTTATGGCTTTTTATTATATGAATATATAAAAAAATATTTCCCGTGATGAGATATGTTAGGTAAACGTAATTTTCAGTGTCAACAGAAGTATATTTCAATACACATTCATTGAAACTTTTACAATATCATATAGTAATATGTTTTCTGATCATAGTATATTTATAGTTAATAAAACTAGATTGTTTTAGTATTTCATTTTTATGTATTGGCTAACCTGCATTTAACTAAAAGTAAGAAGTTGTCATTTTATTGCGTAGGCTACATGTTTTTGTTGATTTTACGGAAATTGTGTTTTTCAGAAATTAATTTTTAAGTAATATTTTTTAAAAAGAAATAAAGAAAATTATAATAACTCTTACTAATTTTAAGAAAACTGTACCTACGTTAACGTGGCCTAAAATGACTTCACAATACAAAATAATAATACTATGTTGAGTATAATGATCTGCCTTCCCTAGCTTCGTCAATTCTACTTTTGTTGGCGCGTTTCGGAGAACCTCCATCATCAAAAACTATACCTATACTCAAGTTTTTGAAGATGGAGGTTCTCCGAAACGCGTCAACAAAAGTAGACTTGACGAAGCTAGGGAAGGCAGATCATTATACTCGACATAGTGACAATAATCCTAGCAGAAAAGAAGAAGAATATAAAAAAAATAATAATAGCTTGGTTAAGTTCGTTACCTAGCAAAATTAGTTTCAAAATGGCGGCAATTTTAAATCTTTAACTGTTTTAAATTCATTGAAATTACGAAAATAAATCTGATGATGGTCAGGGTTCGTTTTCTTATTTTTTTTTATTTAATAAGCGAATTTATCCAGGCTGATTGTGATTATTATTACTACGGTGAAATCATATTTTCAAGAAAGCGAAAAAGGAAATGTTGGAAATTGTAACCTAACAGGTCACAAATAAAATTAAATTTTACCTAGTTGAATAGAGAATCACTATAAAAAAAAGTCAGTGTCTAAACTGGGATGAATGCGGGTAACAAGTGATTTTCTTTACCACTTAGGTTATGAAACTTAAGTGTTTCTACTTAACAGTGTTTAATCTTTTACGATTGGTCTAGACATCTAATATTATGAACCAGTTAGTTCATCCATATTCTCAAAACATAGTTGTTTCTAGAAACACAAATCATGTAAAATTACTGAATGAATAGTAATAACAAGTTACATATTCACCAGTGAAAAGACTTGTAATTAATAACTGGAGAAAATTCACTGTTACAATTAAATTTAACATTTTTACAAGTTTAGACAGGAAAAGTATGTAACTTTTTAACTCGTTACACAGTATGATTAGGTTTTCTGTTATCAATGTAATAGCTATTTTCACTTTTTTCTTTGATTTCTAAAGACACTTTTTGTTCTAACGTAGTATAACCTGACTTTAAAATTAATACCTTCAGTGAGACCTAGTTTTTAGCCTCAAAATAACAAAAACTTTTATTTATTAGTAACTTATAACTATATTATATAACTATTGTAATTTTTAACTTGTAAGTTAAATTTTCGATACTAGAATAAGTATTGTACATGCAAGAGTCGGCGTTCACGTCAAGTTCCCGGATCAAGATGCTCATTTTCTTTGAAAATTCACCGATAACCTTATAAAATCATTTGTCTTTTTCAATAATTATAAAATAACAAATTTTTAATAGTTTTTAAAGTCGAAAAAAATCATTTTTTTAAATTTAAAAATGAATAGCAACATTTTTCCCCCTTAAAATTTTTTTAATATTTTTGATTATGTATACACCTGTTAACTTCTGTTGTTCTGATTGTAATGAAATAAGTATTATATCTGCAGTTTTTTTTATTGAATTCCGCCACATGTAAACAAAATATATAAGACATGCTTCTGATAAATACACTGTAAATATTTATTAAAACAACTTAAAACCTGTTTGTTATTAAGGCGAAATAAAACTGAGTAAAAATTTCAAGAAATTTTAAAAAAATATAAAAATATGTTGCGTCTCATTACGTATTATTATAATGTTTCTCACAGGAAATATTCCTGATTTGGGATTATCTTTAAAGGATATGTCAGACGTATTTAAATTTTAAAAAATACGTAAGATAACCTAAATATTTGTTCGTGTTTTGTTTTAAATGTGCATGCGCTGTAAAATTAAACTAATTTGCTTTTCTTTTATGTCAGACATTTATGGTAAGGTAACAATGAAAAGATTTATCTTTCCCGAAAGTATCTGTTCTGATAATAACTTCGAAAGTTTAATGCGAACATTAATAACTCACCGAGGCTAAAAATATTTAACGATAAATGGCACAATTAAATTAATTAATACCGAATCATTATGACTGAATAAAGACGAGATGGCCGAGTGGTCGCACAAAGAATCCTACCATTTGTTCTCAGAATGTCAAAGAGGTAACAGTAAAAAAACAGTGTTTCGCTTGGTCCCTAGCTCCTGGCGGTCACTCGAGTAATTAATGACTTAGCCTTATCAAAAGGATCTGGACGCCATTTGCATTTCGCGTGTTTCACTACCATATTGAAGCAGGACTCACTTCCGCTCTTGGGAGGGAAATAAAAAGTTAACGTAAAATATAATAATACCGAGGAAAATAAATGAGCCATAAGTGTAAACATGCTTTGCCTTAAAATCGTTAATTACATCGGGTAAGGCTGTGTTTTGTATCGGCTTAAATCCTGCGACGGACTAACGAGGAAGATTCAGTCTTGCCGATTTGCATAAACACGCGTTCCTGGATATAATGATGTGCATACGCTTACAACTGTATTATAGACGTTTTGTTCAGGATAAAACTGTCCTGGAATCAAATAGGCGATGATTAAAGAAATTTTAAAAAACACACATTTTCTTTAGGCCTAATACAATTGTTTCCACAAAAAAACAACTGGACTTACAGTACAAAAAATTATACGTTCGATTTAGTCATACATTCTGTCATAACTCAAGAAAGTATACAAAACTGAAATAAAAGAAATTCACGTCTCATGAATCGAGAAAAATCTGACGGCGGTCAGGGTTAATTTTTAATTTCCCACCGAATTGTTCACAAACAGTAAATTTCTAAATTTCAAATTTCCTACAGCTACCTGAATCGCGTGGACCAAAATTTTACATTTTATCATATTTTTTTCATATTTTACTGAAAAAAAATGTCTGTATTGAACTAAAAATAAAAATCATAATGTTTTCTCTTTAATTTTTTTAATTTTAATTACAATAATTTGTTCGAAAATACGACTAATTAACATAGCTAACCTATAACAACATAACCTAAAACTTATTATATCTTATCAGCTGTTTAATGAAATCAGCTGATCTTTACGAATTAATATAAAACAACTGATCTCTCAATATAATTACCAAATTAAATTTACTTAAATTTCGTATACTTAAAGCGGTAAAATTTCTTCGTAATTTCCGTAGTGTAGTGGTTATCGCGTCTTACACTTGCAAGACAGTTGGATCCCGGCGAAAAAACAGACATTTTTAATTACAATTAATTTAATATGAGACTTGCGACGCGCAAAATATACTGTTATATATCAATATAAACATGTTCCTAGCATCACGCGTTCCGCAAAATCCAACATCAAAACCAGCACTAAAACATGATACTTGTTAAAACCTCTAAAAAAATATACTCCTCAAACGCCCAAACAAAACGTATACATCCCCTGAAATCGGGTTCGAAACTACCGACAAAGATTTTTCACTTTTTATTAACAATTTAATATGAAACTGTGCATTAATTTTGCACAAATGTTATCTTAAAACATCTTTCGCTATAAATACACGTTTCTTCCGCTAAGTGTTTTAAATTTTAAAGCTACATTTTTACCAGTTCATGACAGTATTTGATTAATATTTATAAACTCAAAAAGGAAAGTTATGCACCATATACAAATAAGTCCACCCAACTAATTTCTGACTATATAATTAAATTTTGTGGTCGTATTTAATATTCCAAGCGCGCATGCGTTTGGCACTTGGTCAAAAGTGTATTTTGTGTTCAGCCACACGACTTGCAGGTTATGTTTAAACAAAAATCATATCGAATCATTTTCTCTCGCTGACATTAATTGGAAATATATTTTTGTTAAGGTTATTGCACTCTAAAAATGTTTTAATAAGTTTTATTGATTATTGATTACTTGCTTTGCATATTAACTGTATTATTAAATTAAGCCTACTTGTTATTATCATTGTAGTTTTTGTTTTTGTTAATATTACGATAAACAAATTAAAAAACTGAAATAAATGTTTTAAAACATTGCTCGAACTACCTTATTCTGTTAGTAGCGAATTTCCATTGAACAATGAGCTATTGGAACAGCTATCATAGTACAATCCAGACCCGGAACATAGAAATGAGCACAGATTAGTTCTCATTAGCATTTTTTATTCAAACTTAGCAAATAAATCGATTTTTGTAATGTTAGTTAATAACCGAAATTCGTTCGCAGTTTCAAAATGGCGGTTATTTTAAATCTTTTAAAAATCATATTTTTTTGTCTTAAATGTTTTTGAAAATTCTATTTAACAATCGAGAAAAGCGTTAAAAACTGTACGAATTAGCATTGTGATTTGAAAATTTAAAATGCTAATTAATGCTGATTATGAGAGTGAATTCAGAATTTCAAAAATGGTAAAGTGAAAAAAAATATTTTTGGAAATCCACGTTTATCCTGTCAGTGACAGTTGCGTGACGGGATTATTTTACATTACTGTACTGTATATAACAAAAACAATCTCTTTATATTTACTATTACTCCAAAACTAACAACAAATTATAAATTACTGTTACTGAGTGAAAACACCGACGGCAGTCAGGGTTTATTTTATAGGTTTTTTCCAATTTTAGTAAGTAAAACTGATGAACCGATTTTGAAAATTGAGGACAATATTTTTAACATTTTTGTCTGCAGCTTCCAAACCAGATTCATATGTTTTACCAGCAATACGTTATTTACAACAGGTTTATAAGTTTGTTTGTGTATTTTTGCACTACATCTGAACAAAATATATTCAAAATTGTTCAAAACGATTTTAAGAAATTTATATTTTCAACTGATTTTTATCCAAAAACAGATCAAACAGTTTTTTCAGTTCTGTTCTGAAGGTTTAACTTCTTTTGTAACGGGGTGAAATTTCGTATGCATTCTTGGTGGTCTTAATTACCTTTAATTAAATCATTAAACGCATGTGAAAACTGAATCATTTTATCTACTCACGGCTAACCTTGAAGTTGGCGTAAAGGAATATCACTTTATCTTTTATTTCTTTTAAGTGGATTTAAAAAAAAAACTGCTTTTGAAACTTTTCCAACATGGCTCGCCGTTCAAAATTACTAAAAATAACGTAAACTAGTTCAAATGATCTTCTATTTCACGTTTAATAATTAAAATGCTTAACATTTCACAAATTGGACGTTTTAATACATTTCGTTAAGGAGAACTTGTATTCAAGTTTAAAATTTAATCAGACATATTCTGGCGAGTATTTACTTCGCTGTAGGATTAAAATTGTAATAAACAATTTGTGTGAATTTCTAAAAAGTACTTCAGATCTGGTGTAATTTTAGCAGAAGTCAGACATCAAATACAAAATAATATTTTATAGTGTTTTAATTGCGTTATTATTGATTAGAACTAACCTCTATACAAAAACGTAATCGTTCCTGACAAACTTTTTAAAACTGAATTTTGGATAGTTTTACATCAAACAAATTAGAATAAATGAACGTAAAGGATAGTTTTTTTATTCTTCTTCCTTTCCTTTACTTTTTCTTTTTCATTACTCCTTTATTTTATCTTATCTCTGGATTTACAGCTAATTTTAAGTGCATTTGTAATTGCATTCCACAAATGGTGAATTTTGATTTAGGCTAGCTCTGCTCTATAATAACGACTGGAAAGGGGTTAGGCCTATTGAAGTATTAAATGTGAACTTTTAGTAGTTTCTGCGGGAAGCTTTTTAAGTTTCTAAAGATAAATTTGTAAGAGCATCTTTCTTAAAGCGTTATTATTTGGGTACTAAATAGCACGGTAAATGTTGGTTATGTTTACCCTTTAAAGGTTTTTTCAACTCCATATTTGGAAAATTGTATCAAAATTTTAAAAATAACAGTTTAATAAAATTGTCAATTAATAATAATTTGATGTTCAGAGCACTGTGGGAACTGTATAAACTGTTAAAAATATCCCTCCCTTAGCACACTTCCAAAAATACTAAATGTCCCGAAAAAAAGTTTTGTAAACTTATAAACTCTCAGCAATAAGCTTATTTAAAAGTTAGCGATAACAACCAATAAACAAGAAATATTTCATAATCTAACTGATAACTACTTAGATAACTATTATTATTAGACTACGTCCTTCGTTATTTGATTCCTGACTTGTAAGATTGCAATATACATAGTGCAGTTTTTATGGGTTTACAAAAAGAAATATTTCATAATCTAACTGATAACTAATTAGAATAACTATCATTATTAGACTATGTCCTTCGTTATTTGATTCCTGACTTGCAAGATTGCAATATGCCAAGTGCAGTTTTTATGGGTTTACACAAAGAAATATTTCATAATCTAACTGATAACTAATTAGAATAACTATCATTATTAGACTATGTCCTTCGTTATTTGATTCCTGACTTGCAAGATTGCAATATGCCAAGTGCAGTTTTTATGGGTTTACACAAAGAAATATTTCATAATCTAACTAATTAGAATAACAATAATTATTAGACTACGTCCTTCGTTATTTGGTTCCTGACTTGCAAGATTGCAATATGCCAAGTGCAGTTTTTATGGGTTTACACAAAGACATATTTCATAATCTAACTAATTAGAATAACTATTATTATTAGACTACGTCCTTCGTTATTTGATTCCTGACTTGCAAGATTGCAATATGCCAAGTGCAGTTTTTATGGGTTTACACAAAGAAATATTTCATAATCTAACTGATAACTAATTAGAATAACTATTATTATTAGACTACGTCCTTCGTTATTTGATTCCTGACTTGCAAGATTGCAATATGCCAAGTGCAGTTTTTATGGGTTTACACAAAGAAATATTTCATAATCTAACTGATAACTAATTAGAATAACTATTATTATTAGACTACGTCCTTCGTTATTTGATTCCTGACTTGCAAGATTGCAATATGCCTAGTGCAGTTTTTATGGGTTTACACAAAGAAATATTTCAATGTCAGTCCTGCATCGGTACTAATACTTCAATCGTAATTTATTGAAAGTTTTAAGCTTTAATAACTCATCAAAATATACTCATGGTTAAAAATCTTAGAATGTAACTTAAAATTCGAAATTCTGTAAAAAACATTTTGGCACAAAGAATTTTTTTTTTTAACGTCCGACTATTGTGCACACTTGGGCTAATGCAGACGATGGGATGATTTATAGCGTATGAAAATGCCAAGCCCTCGCCGGGAATCGAACCCGGGTCCTCGGGGTGAAAGCCTACTACGCTATCCACTAGACCACCGAGGCGGCTGAAGAATTGGATTCCAATAAGAAGGATTGCAGTTGGACTCTATATTGGAAAACGACGGCCATTTGATTACGATTCAATTTCAAGAAAAAGGTTCCAGATGGAAAATAAGGGAAATCTACCGTTAAATAAACTGTGTACAACTTAGGCTACCATTACTGGTAGTACTTTTTTTTTTTTTTTTTTTTTTTTTTTTTTTTTTTTTTTTTTTTTAGTACTGGCAAAGGTGAAGTGACCAACTTGGAATTTCTATCTACTGGTATTTCAACTAGGCTATATTGTACTGCTTAGGCTCTAGTCTAATGCCAGAATTTAAATGTCGTCATCATCTTTTTTATGTCCCCGATCTTGGTCACATTTTGCATATGGTATAACCTATTTTCCATCGAGAATGGTTCAGCATCAATCTTAATTAAACACCTGATTTCTATCGACAGCTGATTTCAAACAACAGCTGTTTCTGTGTTAAGTTAACTTCGAGGTTAGGATCTTTTGTTTCTTAGAGAGGTTCCATGAAAAATGAGCTGTTAGAACGGCCATTATAGTAAGACTCGGACCTGGTACCTCGAAATAAGCACCGATCCAGACTTTTAGATCACTTTTCTTTAAAACGTGTGTGTGAGTGCGCGCGCACAATTTTGGTTCTATTTGTTTGAAACATAGCATAAAATAGCTTGGACAAATTTTTTATGTAGCGAAATCCTCGCAACCGTTTCAAATGACGGCAATCCATATCTTCGAAAAAGTCATAACTACTTTCTCTCTTTATTTGTTTCACCCAACTTTGGGGTCACTAAATCAATCACTTTTTAATGTTCTGTGCCTTCCTCGTAGCCCAGTATTGCTTCATTCGTTGTGATCTTGCTTTTCTTTCTTCGTCAGAGATTTGGATCGTTCGCTTGGATCTGACTTTGCCTTGGAACCGTTGCTTCTTGTCCTTGGTTATTGTTTTGGCTGTTCTGTCCATGAGCATAGTGTCAGTGATTTGTAGTTCTGTTGTCTTTCTCTGTTTCTCTAAACCAAAGAGGTTTGGCTCTTTTATTGTGAAAGTAGTCAAATATTTTTTTGGTTAGTCTATTTTTGTCCATTCGGAGGATGTGCCCATAAAAATCAATTCTCCTTTTTCTTATTGTGTCTGATAGTGTTTCAGTTTTTTGGTAAAGAGTTTCATTCCTGATGTGGAGTAATTGGTTGTTACGGAATTTGGGGCCTAAGATTTTTCGTAATATCTTTCTTTCTTTGATCTCCAGCTTTTCAAGTGAGCCCTGGTTATGAGAGATAATGTTTCAGCTGCATATAAGGCTTCTGGTTTAATTACCGTATGATAATGCCTTATCTTTGTATTCCAGGAGAGGGACTTCTTGTTGTATGTGTCTTTGGTAAGTTGCAAGGCTAATTCAACTTTATTTCTCCTACATAACTACTTTATTTCACACAATTTTTTGAAAATCTGTTAATTTTTGTTAATTTTTAATCAGCGTTACAATATGCATACATTAGCATTATTAATTTTCACATCGCACAATTAACCTGACGGCGGTGATTTTGTTACTTTTTTTAAATTCGATTTCATTACTTCAGCGAGACAGCTGAGTGCATTTTTATTGTATTACTTCCGGGTAGTTTAGAAATTAAAATTTACAGCTTGCTGACAGAGACTGAGGGCAATTAAATGATTGTTCCACTACTCAGACATAGTATACAATACAATATAGAAAAGTAACAATAACACGCAGTTAATACTTAATGATTGCGGACCTCCATTAATCACCTGAGCGATTAACGCATTAGGACCGTCCATAGCAGATAATTTTCCATAAATAAAAATGATTCCATTAGCAACGTAGGTACAGCTGATAGTGCAGAGCGCGCGTGAAATAGACTCCAGGTTTATCCCTTCAGTTCTACTGATATACAATATATAGCACAATAAATCCTGCAAAGCAATGCAATTAGACTACAAAATATTAAAGCAGATACGTATCTTAGTCACCTTTTTTTCTTGCTTTTTTTTAAAACGTCTTGCAGCTCGGTTTGGTTAATACATCACGGCCGATTGAAAACACTTGCAGCACGCTCGATTTTCAAAGCGGCCAATCAGATGGGAATAGAGTCAACGGCCCCGCCCCTTTGGTCTGTCTTGTTACCATAGTAATCACATACAAGTGCTTATTAAATGTACAGTCGTTTAAAAAGAAAACCGCAGCTGCTTTTGTTTGATTTATTGTAATTATTGTATGCATGGCTCAAAAATAATATAATTATGGTTTCTTTTAAAATGCAGATTTTAAAAATTCGATAAGAACAAAAAACGGATCAACTTGGGGTACGGCATTTTAATGAACACATTTCGGCAGTTACGAAAATAGATAATTTACATTTTCCGGTTTAATTTTGTAAACATTATGCGTAATTTCATTCATAATATTTCGCGCTGCGTGATACATTTGTTACTATATAATTATTAGTGCATTTCTGATGTATTTAAAATGTAACAATCAAATCTGTAGACAATTAAACATCTCTCTTACTTTGGTAGTCACATGAAAAGTAGTGAAATGCTTAATTTAGGAAAAGAAACTATTGGTTGCAATTCAACTAATTGTTACATTGTAATCATTAAATTGAAATATGGCTTTTATACATCTCAACTTGTTGATAATAAACTTTAGGCTATTCTGTTTTTATAACTGTTACTTAATGATAGAATATTCATATTCATATTATTATTTATAATAGGCTACGATACACGAAGTTTCGAGAATAGATTACGAATCAACTCCCGTTTTCAAGTGCTTAACGTTAAGCACAAACTGTTTTTTTACGACAGGCTCTTGAGCACTAAAGTTGAGCCACTCTCTCAAAATGTGTAGCGTATACACTTTTTTTTTGTGTTTAACGTCCGACTATCGTGAACACTTGGGCTAATGCAGACGATGGGATGATTTATAGCGTATGAAAATGCCAAGCCCTGGCCGGGAATCGAACTCGGGTCCTCGGGGTGAAAGCCCAGTACCCAACCAGGCCACCGAGGCGGCTTTCTATAGGCCTATACACAAATGATGACAAATCTTCAAATAAACAATAATTAGATGTACGCCTTTTTTTAAAAAAGTGTTTTACATCATATTTTAAAGTAAGAACAAAGCAATTTGTCTAAAACAGTGTGACCAATGGATCATACTGCACCGAGACCTCAAACTTCGGCACCTGCCTTGAGTCGCGAAAGCTGACACGGAAAAACCTTTTTTAGTTTGTTCGTTTTCCACCAGTAGCACTGGCGTTTCTTTCCAATGCACTTGTTAACAGCAGGTCTTATTTCGTTATTTATTGTGATTCCAAAACGTTTTGTATTTACTTTCTTCAAAATAACTAATGAAAATATCTACATACCAGACAATTTATTTAAAAAAGCTGCATAAAAACGGGTTATTATTACCAGAAATATCAGGAAACAAATGCGAAGATGAATGTTGTAAATTTTGTGTGTAAAGTTGATACTGGCCTACGTAGTCAAATAACTTACGTAATATGTAACTTTTATTTGCTTATTGAATTATTTTGCAGTGTGATAAACATCAAAGTTCATAATTTGTACCTGAAGTGCACTTCCGGGGCTTGATAGTACTTCCGGAAAACGAAGAACATATTACTTTCTGTACTAATGATGAAATACAATTTCGTTAATTTTCCTCAAAGTAATTTTACTTGTTTTTTCTCAGTAATACAGTGAACATTTTATCATTCTGACAATTTCAAGTAGGCCTAATAGCGATTTTTGAAAATCGATAATCGTATGTAGTTACATCGATAATCGATAGATACACGGATGCTTGTTACATGAAATAATAGTTTTATTTTAAATAAACCATACTTGTAATCACTAAAATGCAAAAATTCTACATGAAATTACGCTATGTTTGGTTAATTAGAGTTTTAAAAAAATCAAAAAAAGTGTTTTTAAAAAAACGTGCTCTCCCCACCTTTAAAAAATTAGTAAAACATACTAAAATATTTGCGTTTATAAAGATGAAGCACGCATTTGTATTAAAATCTTTAATGACAGGTTTTATGATGATCTGTGTATTTATTTGAAAGTGCAACCGTTTCAAATTTTAAAGAATTGCATAACGTTTTTATTTTACGCTTTTTGGAAAATATGATGTCACCACCGTAATTAATGTACAAATTAAATGTTCATATGTTTGCTTTATAACTGTGTCAACTTTCTTTGAAAATACAAAAATAAATCAGTCGGAGGTTCAAGGCAGAAAAAAAGTATGGTTTGGTTCAATATATCGTTTTTTTAGTAGGCCTACTCCTGCGTCTAAAAAAGTGGTTCCGCTTGTACATGCCTGTCCGTCTTTTGTGTAGTGCAGGTCAATAGTGTCTAAACGTACCCCTGATTTCAATAAGATTTACCCAAAGGGCAGAATTTTTATTTTTCAAAAACGTTTACGAGTCTTTTCTAACCAAATAAACTTTTAAATATTAACGAAAATCAACCCATACACATTTTAAAAATTATAAAATTCAATATCAACAGTTATTATTCTGAACAGTTATGTGCTGCAAGATTACAAATATGTTTTTTAAATAGGCATGTATCTAGAAAATTAAATTATATGTTCCATACACCGAGAGACTCGACTGGTTTCCATTTCTTGACTATATGTTTTTTCGCGTTATGTATTTTACATAATGTTACTTGGAACATATTGATTGATTGATTGATTGATTCTTTAGAGGTTAGGGGCATGGTGGCCTTTGCACCATCAAAGAACCTCTTCTGCAACTAAGGCTCTTAAATTAGATTAGATTAGAGACTAGAGGAAGGGATAGTACAACCCCAGGCACTGCATCGGCTGACCTATTGTGCAACTAAACCTCTTAAAAATACCTTTTTAGTGTCCTTAATAAGTTCCAGCAACCCACTGACTAGCTCACTCTGCTGAAGACCCCTAGGGTCTTGGAAACCAAAAACCTCTAGCCACCTACTTTGAGTCTCACAATCATGAATTGTGACCTGCAGTTTCCTCTTCCTTCCTGCACAATCTACACACGGTTTCTCCATGGTAAATAACTATCCTGTTCATGTGCACCCGCAGACCACAGTGCCTTGTAATGAGCCCCATGGTCACCCTGAGCCCAGGAATCTCCTGCCCCTATGTGTCCTCTTAGATTATGGTTATTTAAAATTAATAAATAAAGCTTCTTAGATTCTAGTTCAGTAAACTGGCATCCTCAATAATTTCTAATAACCCACTGACTATCACATTCTGCTGGAAGTCCTCAATGTCCTGGAAACTAAACACCTTTCAGCTTATGCTGGAATTGGCAGTGTCCTTACCCATTTCGTATACCCTTCGCACAGTTTCTCCGTGGTATAATGTGCCTGGCCGATATCCCTCCAGTTTTTATGCACGTTTCCCGTTAAAAGAGTTTCTTTCTCGCAACAAGAGTTGAGTTTCTCGCAACTCTGTCATCGCAACAAAGTTCATCCCTGGAAGTATTTTGCTTCTAGGTTTAGAAGTCACTTTATTACCGCCTCACGACCAGAACACCTTGTATGTAAAGTTTTTTTTTTTTGTAACATAACGTCACACAATTTGTAGTGTTTAATAAGAATGGATACGTTTCCTAAATAAATACAATCACAGAATTTGTAACGTTAAAGCAAGACCTAAATCTGTATCTATTTTACGAAAACATTTCACTCAGTATATTTGCTCCTGTTGGAATTTAAATTCATTTAAGCAAACCGATTACTGTATGCATTCGTATTAGCTCCAGAAAAATATTAATTAATATCGACAAATAACACACTGATAAATGTCTCGAGATACAACTAGCGTGTACAGATTATTGCCATGTGTGCGGATAAAATTTAACTTTACCTATTGAAGTAAGTAAATATACGAGATGTTTTGATATTTATCGCTGTTAGTAGAAAAGTTTTGTTTTACACAAACCTGGCTCCCTCTAACGCAAGGTTAAAACCGCTTTCGATTGCGTTGATTTTATTCAAATTTAACTTCTGTTACCTAAGATCACAAACACTTTCATATACTTTTCATTTTAATATGTATCATGTTTTAGAGCTGCTTTTGATGTTGGATTTTGCGGGACGCGTGATATATTGAACATGTTTATTTACACTTGCGAGGAACATGTTTATATTGATATATGACAGTGTATTTTGCGCTTCGCAAGTCTCATATTCAAAAATTATAATTAAAAATGTCTGCGTTTCCGCTGGGAGACCTTGTGCGTGTAAGACACATGCGATAACCACTACACACGGAAACTACGAAGAAATTTGACCGATTTAAGTATGTAAAATGAATTTCTTATTTTTAGTAGTTACATTAAAAGATCAGTTTTATAACAATTCGTAAAGATCAGCTGATTTCATTGAACAGCTGGTAGCTATAATAAGTTTTAGATTGTTGTTATAGATTTTCTATGTCAATTTGTCGTGTTTTCGAACAAATTATCTTAATATAAAAAAGGAAGAGAAAACATGATATATGATTTTTATTTTTAGTTCAATAACAGAATTTTTTTCGGTTATAAAAGGTTGAATTCAACAACATTAACTCCATCACCAGCTACAAGACACGACGCACTACCATTTGACGGAGAAGCAGGAACACATTTGGTAAGCACTCAACTATTTTTACTATGTACAGATATTTTTTTCTTTTTTATTTCTTAAATGTTTTTATATTAATCCAAATCGACTGCAACTGTTTTCATATACTTGAGATTTTTGAGTTCAAAAGGTTGAACGCATTAAATACAACTTAAAATCGGTTCTAAGTATTTACATCACCAACTGAACATATATATATATATATATATATATATATATATATATATATATATATATATATATATATATATATATATATATATATATATATATATATATATATATATATATATATATATATATATATATATATATATATATATATATATATATATATATATATATATATATCCAGTATATATCCATACCTTGTATCAGATAACAAGATATGCGCATTTTGCAATTCCCTCACACACACACACACACACACACACACACACACACACACACACACACACACACACACACACACACACATATATATATATATATATATATATATATATATATATATATATATATATCACATTAACATCTGTAGTTAATGTTTGCAATATATGACTACAGATTAAAAGAAAAAATCTAAAATGATATTTCAACATTAAGTCCAATCATCAACAAAGCTGGCGGACCTTAGGGTTGGAGTGCAGTGTAGCATAGTGCAATTTCAAAGTTTCGAGACACGTTTTGGTGATACAGTTGTTAGTATTTTAGAAGCGATGATTGGGGAAGAGTGCTTTTTAGTAACTAACCATTTTTATATATACAAATGTCGAGGACTGCAGTCGATTTGGATTAATATAAAAAAATTGAAAAAAGTATATCTGTTCACAGTAAAAATACTTGATTGCTTATCAAATGTGTTCCCGCTTCTCTATCAAATGGTAGTGCGTCCTTTCTTGTAGATGGTGATGGACGTAATGTTGTTTTCTTCAACTTCATTTTAAACACAAAAAATAAAAAATTTGTGAACGTCTTTGTGACCTTAGGCAACAGAAGTTAAATGTTTGTAAAGTAAAGCAATAGAAAGCGATTTTAACCTTGCGCTAGAGGGAGCCAGTTTGGTGTAAAACAAACTTTATTCTTCTACTGCTGTCACTGTGTTGAAATGCAACTAATTTTATTTTTAACTTCAAAGTTTTCAAACAATATTTAAAAATTAGGTCATAAAAAGCAATATATATATAGCCTATACATATATATATATACATATATATATATATACATATATATATATATATATATATATATATATATATATATATATATATAAGTTACTGACTGTTTATACATTATATCTAAAGAATCATAACCCAAAAACCTAAAGAGCTCACATTTTAAAATAACGGCTGATGTTACATCAAACTCGTCACTGGAAATTTTTTTAAAAATTGAATCCCTAAGTGCGTAAAATAAGGAAAATAAATCAGTTAAGGAAAAATTTAAACTGAAACTTTTAGTTTATTTGATTAATTTTTAATATGGGCAGAACTGGCGTTCAATAGAAGTGTGGTACAAGAAAATATTCATATTTTTTGTGAACATTTTTTTTCAGAGTATTTTACTCATTGTTTTTAATCTTAAAATTTCCTGTTTATTTATTTCGTAATATTTATTTACTCACTTTCACCGTATATATAATTAAAAAATAAAACTTCGAGGTAATAAATGTTTAGTTAATAGACTAATGCTCTTGAAATACGAATAAATGAACGCGTAGTCTCTAAAGGAAAGTATTGTTCTTTAAAAACTTTTTTTTTATTTTTAATGTTATCTTTCTAAAATATTTAAAAAACGTTTGTATTATTTAACACTTTGTTTAGAGATTCCTCATTTTTTTAAAAGTACAATACGATTTCAAATTCTTAGAATTTCATTTTCTTTTAACGTTTTAGTTTGTAGTTATAAAACCTGCAACCATAAACATTAATATTTTTTATCGAAATCGGTTCGACAGTTTTGCAACGAACCTGTCGCCACGTCAGTTTTTGAGAAGAATAATTCAAACAAGGGAAAGTGATAAAAAAGTGCCATTCGCCCCACTTCTAATTAACAATTTTTTAAAGAAATGTTTTGTTTTTTGTCTACTTCTGACGATTATCTTTAAAAAAATCAAATTAATAGATTTTTTCACTGTCGGTTGTGGATTCGTAAAAACACTTTTTAAGACAGATCGTCACACGAGGCAGCTAGATGCAGACGTAGAACTTGGTGAAGCGGAACGCTGCCACGTTTCTAATATAAACTACACGTTTAGAAGTAACTATATTATTATGGATTAATTTTCCAACTTTATTTACAGTTTTAGACATTTTTCTATACAAAGTCAACTTATAAGTTAGGTTTTAAAAATAAATTATAATTACTACAACTGTTTTATACAAATAATTAAAATGATTCAATTTTTAATTCATATTATAAATTATCATATTTTAATAAATACATTTTTCAATGATTTTTTAGCACAAAATTGTCACTTCAATTTCAAGGTCTCGAATCTATGTTGTATCACAATGTATATTACAATAGCTCATTTTTTCGATAGAAATTGAATAAAATAATTAAAACTAATTAATAAAAAAAACAATAATACTACAGGCTAAAGAACGAAACTATACAAATACAACTGCAAAATACAACACACAAAATACATAAAATTATTTAACCCAAAAATACTTAAGTGATATTCAAATTAATCAAACAAAATGGATCAAATGCTAAACATCATTGAACAAGAAACTTTAATTCGAAACATACTCAGTCGGTATAACGCAACAAAGTCTAGTTCAACATCTACGGGAAATCATATTCTCACGGTCTCGAGTATTGTAATTCAACCAAAGAGACTACAACGGTGGGGCAGCAACGAATGCGAGTACGGCGACTTAACAGACGTCTTGAGGATGTCTTGTAATAATAAAAACGTCACACTCGCATTGTTTGCACACAATTTGCATAGGGCAAATCTCACAACCGCTTTGGCTTCCCTGTTAATTATTAAACATGGAGCGCAGGTCTAGTTTTATAAAATCAGACGAACATGGAGGTGTTACCTGAACACGCTTCGCGTGTTATCTCAGCCACGATAAACATGTGGTCGCTATGCACCTTCACCATATTTAATTAATCTTTACGCCTGTTGTTTTGCGTGTTTCCTTATAACAATTATTTATCAATGCTTATTGATGATTCATACACTCTTCTTTCGACCGCAAACGTACCTTTGGTATCTGCCCCCCGGGCAACGAGCGTGTAGCATGTATCGAATTTTAAAATCATAAAGGGTGCAAAAATATTGAACGAAATTTCTAGTGGACACGTCAAAAAAAATGGCATACTATTTTTTTTTTTTTTTCTATAATAAAGTTTACATTTCGTTTGTACTATACTACAATGTACAGGAATAAAGTAGAAAAAGGCTAAGAGAAAATATTAGTCCAATATGCCAATACGCCTAGATTTAAAGGCGACCTTGAAAAATAGTGTGTATCATAAAAGCAATATGATGAATATTGTTTTTTCGTTACTATTTGTAGAATTCACTGTAAAAGTGAGAATAATTTAATTTATATTCGAATTAAGTGTTTTTCTTTTCATAATACAGTTTTTCATGAAAAAAACAATTTTTAAAGACTGCAAGGACAATTTTAGGTTTCATGGAACCAACAACATTGCTAATGATCGTAAATAAATGTCAGTGAAAGTGAGAGAGGGTGGGGGTGGGAGGGATGGGTCCACCATTACAGTTTTTCCTCGAACCCTAAATGAAATTACCTTTAGTTAAATATCAACAATTAATTATTTAAATAATTACGTACAGACGAACGTTTTACCGCTTCGGACGTTCAGTCAGCGCTAATATTGTACTACCCGGTTAGGCTACAGTGGCAAAACATTCTTACGTACAAGTTCATTGGCCTAAGAAGAATGGATGTAAGTCGATAAGAAAGTGTACAGCCGGAAGATAAGTGCCGTCAAAACTACTACTGCTGATAAAGGCACGACAGAGCCGCCAACATTTGTTTTCCCCGCTGAGATCCTGCGTTTAGTCTACCGCACTACACTGTCGATATCGTCAAAAAGTCGAAATCTTTTAAAGGCGATATTGACTGCGCTAGTTCGCTACAGTAAGACAACTTGCAAATCTTTAAGTATTACTGTATGGCAATAACAAATAAAGATTAAAAATACAAGACTTTCTTTTTGAAAAGTTATTGTATTCTTATTATACGAGTATATTTAATATTTAAACACAAAAATACAGCAATAGAAATAACGTACCAATGCAATAATAATCTTACTTATTATCACTAATCATTAAAACTGATTTTTAAAAACACAATTTTTTATAACGTCCACTTAACCAAATTACTTTATCTAGGCAAATATTGCACTACCATTTTGTTATCACAATGTAATTGAACAAGCGAAGCATGATCTCTGTTTCAACTCGACCGTTCGGCACTTGGTTTGTGTGTTTGTTACGCAGTTATGGCCAAACGCTTTGACCAATTGTTTTGTACCTTGTGTAAAGTCCGAACGACTTTACGCAATCTTTTCCCCATTCGCTTTCATTTCCAGATGGCGGCCTTTGATTTACAATAAGTTTCGCAGATTTAGCCAAACGCATTGACCGGTTGTTTTTAAAATTAATACGAAGGTATCTTGTATAACGCCCAATTGTATGTATAACAATTGTTCTTAGTTTTGTTCTGTTTCAAAATGGCATCCTTTGATTTAACGATGGCGAGTGTACGCAATTTTAATCAAACGCGTTGGACGATTGCTTTGAAATTTGGTGCAAAATTACCTTTCACAAAACCCGAAAAATCTATGCACAAGACTTTTCTCCAATTACTTCCGTTTCAAGATGGCAGCCTCAGATTTATAATAACATGTGTACGCAGTTGAAGTTAAAAACATTAAACGATTGTTTTGAAATTTCGTACGAAGATGTCTTGTATAAAGCTCAAGTGACGCATGTGTAATATTTTTTCTATTTACTTCCGTTCAAGATTTAACGCCTCTGATTTAATGATGAAAATTGTAAGTAAATTTAATCAAACGCATTGGCCGATTGTTTTGAAATTTGGCAAAGGTACTATGAAAAAAGCCCGAAAGACGTATGTGTAAGATTTGTACCCATTAATTTCCGTTTCAATATGGCGTGCTCTTATTGAGAGTTTAGTTGCCAGTTATTTCCTGTAATACTGGCTGAACGGCAAAACCTACCATAATTTTGACCGATTCATTGAGTAAAGTTGGTCCAATATACGGTTACCGGTTAAATACGTAGAAGTTACGAATGCTATTTAAATAATTAAGAATATACTGCGAGGTTTTTCTGTTCTTTCAACTACTATTTATTTAGTTTTAAGTGTAGAAAGATTCCTAAGTTAACGAACGTTTACAAATTCTTTCGGTTGTCCAAACAAGCATTCAGTACAAATTCGAATCGTTGAGTTCATAAAACAAACATAAAGCAATGCCTTCTATAAAGGCAAATTATTCATCGCCTTATTTACGAACAATATACATTTGTCTTTTTCAAGTAACAATCGGAAACATTATAAACCCAGTAAGTTTATTTATATACGTAAGTGGTAAACCTGAGACGATTTATCAAAACGGCATTGTCTTGTTTGTAAAGTACACCAGAGGAAAAAATACCTTTTAATATCAATAATGTAATCAAATAAATATTGAACAGCATATAATGGCCTAAGGTTGAGAGCTAAAATAAAAAGATACTTTTGCTCGTAAATACCAAGCAGTATAGATGTAAGGCGATATAAAGACTAAAGCAAGACTATAATAATACCTCCTTGGGCTACTGTTCTCCTGTACAGCATTTGAATTTCAAAACTAGAGAGCGCCGAGCTGTCTGTCCACGTTGTTTAATACTGCGACCAATCACGGACGAGGTTCAATGAAAAAACCAAGTTCGAATTTTAAACAGGCCAATAAAAAGCAGTATTTTTACCCCCAGGGTGTTCGCCGGACTTGGAGATCGAAGATAATGGTTTTATTGTCTCGTCTTCTATTTGCTTAATCGCATTCAAAACATGATTTTTGAAATTCTTTCGAAATTAGTCTTCAAGCGGTGTGTGTGTTTTCACTCGAATTTGGTTTGCAGAACTATTGCGACCTTCGCGGAATCATTTTCTCAAGACACCGTTACTTTGTTTTACGTATAATTAGCGATTTTTTTTCTGATAACGAGGAATTGGAGCGGTTATCAAGGTAAGACCCAGACTCGGAAACTTTAAAAGAGGCAACGATCCTGATTGGTTTTTCACATTGAAACTTAATGTTTGCAATGTAACGTTGACCGATTTTATTGAAATTTTGCACAAAAATAAATTTTAATAATGCAATAACTATGATAAGCTTTTAAACGAAAACATCAGTTTAACCTCTTTAAAACATATTTATTTACTTGAAACATCACTGTTACAATCTGCATTAAGTAAAATTTTACATTTAATTTTTAATTTTTTTCAAATCTGGTGCATTTACTTGAATTTTGAATCTTTTTATAAATATCATAAAAATTCTAGTAAAATCTGATTTGATAAATTAGATCTATTTTCCTACGTTTCTTGACAGCTCTCGAATTGGAATATGTACAGATCGGCACACATTTAAAGAATGTTCTGGGTCTTACCATGATGGCAACTCATAGGTCATTTCCCATTGCAAAAATCGAAATTAACAACAAAAACAGAAAAATATTTAATATTCAAATTCAAACCGTATTCTTGCTGTCTTTTTATTTTGATCAGCCTTGATAATTAATTTTTAGGCTAATCCGTTGTTATGTCACTCGGGGCAAGGCTGGAGACGAACCTCCGCAGGTTAAGGAGTCACCTTGCAGCCTTGATGCTTGATTGGCCTTGACGCAGGATTCTTATTTGTTTTGTCCCTCGCTTCGCTCCGGGGGACTGGACCCGCGTCACTCGCTCTAACGGGCTCGTTGCCACTGGTCTACTCATTTGATTAATTTCAAACTGTCTTTCTGATTTAACTCCAGAACACCGGAAAACTTCTGTTTGAAGGCGACCTCAACCACAACTGTTCCGTTTATATTTAACGAACAGTACTCGTACGGCATTGCCCGTAAAATCGAAACGTTTTCACCGAGAATGTCCCAATTAAAAATTATAAATATATGAGCATGAGAGAATACGTTACAATGGTTCTCTTTTTATCTTTACATTAAATCAGTTTTTAAAAAAGGCGCTAGATAACGTCAGGTGTAATGTTTAACTAAATATTCAATTAAATAAGCCGAATTAGGAAATTGATAAATCCTACTTCCACGTGTTGTTCAATCTCCTTCTGTCCACCTACATTAACAATTTCAGATCTATATGTGCCATATATTTGGCATTAAATTGTGCGCTCGTACACACACACACACACACACACACACACACACACACACACACACACACACACACACACACACACACACACACACAGTCACGAAAAAACTGTTCTTTGAATCAGGGGACTTGAAAAGTTCCAAAATATAACCACCTAAATCCCAAAATCGTGTTACTTGACGATCAACAAAGTTCAAGTTTTTTTTTAGAAAATGGTACGTCAAATAGTTCCCTCAAGTAAATAATTTATTTTTTTTAGTAATAACTTTTATTTGGTAAGAACAAGATTAAAGATAAATACTGTCCAGTAGAAAATAAAATTAATAAATCAATTTATAATAATTGAAAGAGCGAAACGAAGTCTTTGACTGACCGTCATTTAGTATATTGCTAAGCAATTTTGGCCAGATGGATTGACCTATTGTTGCGAAATTCGGTACGAAGGTACCTTGTATAAAGCCTTGTGTGTGTAGGCCTAAGACTTGTTTCCTATTCACTTCTGTTTCACGATGGCAGCTTCTGATTTAACGACGAGAATGTAGTTGCTGGACATTTTCTGTAAAACTGTTTCGTCACAATTTGATCAGCTTCTTGGATTAAAAGCATAAAATTACCAATAAAGTTGGCCCAGCAACATTTTTCTTAAATATCAGGGTCCTTTTAGACGGTCATATCAGTTCAGTTTCAGTTTCAGTCAGTCAGTCCTACGTGAAAAAATTAAACACTGAAAGGAAAACTGAAATGGAGATAAGAACTGACGGAATGGAGAGAACTATTTGTTTCATTTCAGTTCTTACAATTCCTAAGTGTAAACAAGTGCGTCATGACTTAGTCCGTTCGCTCAAGTCAGTTGTCTTGAAAATCGTGCCCACTGCGTGTCGCAACTAGTCGCTACGTCCAAGGATCACGATTTTGTTGTCCATTGAAAACAGTGAGAACTGAACTGATAGTGTAGAAAACAACCTTCTTCCGGACTGATATGAAACGAGAACGGAAACTAAAACTGAACTGATCGTGTAAAAACCAACCTTCTTCCAAACTGAAATGAAACGAGAACAGAACCTGAAACTGAACTGAGAACTGAAACGATCATGTAAAAACCAAACTTCTTCCGAACTGAAATGAAACGAGAACAGAACCTGAAACTGAACTGAGAACTGAACTGATCGTGTAAAAACCAAACTTCTTCCGAACTGAAATGAAACGAGAACAGAATCTGAAACTGAACTGAGAACTGAAACGATCGTGTAAAAACCAAACTTCTTCCGAACTGAAATGAAACGAGAACAGAACCTGAAACTGAACTGAGAACTGAACTGATCGTGTAAAAACCAAACTTCTTCCGAACTGAAATGAAATGAGAACAGAACCTGAAACTGAACTGAGAACTGAACTGATCGTGTAAAAACCAAACTTCTTCCGAACTGAAATGAAACGAGAACAGAACCTGAAACTGAACTGAGAACTGAACTGATCGTGTAAAAACCTTTTTTTTTTTTGTGTTTAACGTCTGACTATTGTGCACACTTGGGCTAATGCAGACGATGGGATGATATATAGCGTATGAAAATGGCAAGCCCTGGCCGGGAATCGAACCCTAGTACACTATCAACTAGGCCACCGAGGCGGCCTCGTGTAAAAAACAACCTTCCTCCGAAATGATATGAAACGAGAACAGAAACTGAAACTGAACTGAGAACTGATATGACCGTTTAGAAGGCACTTCACGGTTACCGCTTAGACCGACGGAAAGGTTTGCTAGCGCGTCAAAGCTCTATCGTGGCCAAGCAATTGATTTAGAATATCCTGCTAGTTCTACTGTTGATCTCCACTGTAAGTTTGCAGTTATAATATTCATACTGTAAAACACTGACTCGACCAGCGCAATTAGTTGACGCAACCCAGACAGGAAGAAGTGAATCGCAAATCATGCAAATAATCGTTAAATGCTGCTTCCATCCGTTCATCAATTAATTAACGTCTTATTTGTTCATACTCAAAAGTAGCTTCCAGAAGGACATTAATTATAACTAGCGGTAAGAGAAATAAATAATTATATCGTTTCCCGAGGCAGACAGGTGAGGTAGAAAGCCATTACTCAAGTTTTTGTCACTTAAAATGGACGACGAAAACCGAGATACCTGGGTGTTCCACATGGTAGCCAGGCCATTAACTGGCTGTCAATTTCCACTTATGAATGATCTGTCCATTTGCCTCTTCGAGCTTTTTTATGTATATACCTAACTTACCTTTTTTTATTAAAAAACACATCATTTCCACTGACACTTTTATCTTGAGAAACTGACTTCGGGTTTTGGGTTCAGTTTCATTCAGAAAACAATAGGTCTGTATAATTCGATGTTTACTTTATAATGAACGGAAAGGTTGGGTATAGTGATTTTTTTTAGGAAAGGAAACACAAATCAACTTTCAAAGCCTAAAGGCACGCAGGAGATGATTGAGTGGATGCGTTGCCGTTAAGTTTAGTACATTTTAAATAAGGGTGCACACCTTATAAATAACAGATACTTCCGTTAAAGGCAGATAGCGTGATCAAGGAAATCTGATAATGTTTTCTTGTAATGTTCCGGTAATACATTTAACTCAAATATAAAGATTAAAATATTTTTTTAGATGCCTCAAAAAAGACGACAAAGATTTTTAAAAAATAGAAGTTCGATTAATTAAATAGGAATAAATCACACACACACACACACACACACACACACACACTACATTTTCATTGTACGTTATTTTCATTCAACTAAACCATTTATAGCCTTTTCCCAAGTGTTTCAAAACGACGACCATTGCAAAATGTTTTTAAAAAATCACAACTGTTTTATTTTACATATTTTTTAAAAATATATACCATCGTATTCATTGTTAAAATTATATAAACAATTGTTCCAAATTACTTTTGAATAATAAAAACATACCTAATGACATATGTAAGTTTGAAATGCAAAATCAGATTTTTTTCTAAATTTCGTAACAAAAAAATTATCAGATATTTTTTTAATGAAAAATTAATTATTATGTCTACTTTTCTGTCTTTGCATTCGTTTACAGTCTAACGTTTTAAGCCGATATTTCTCTAATTTGCTTTTTGTTACTTACAACTTAAAGGTAGAAAAGAGTAATGATAAGAAAAAAATGGTTTACTTTTAATAATTTTTTGCTGATGAGATGAAAAATCTTTAAATATAAAAAAAACGTAGACCTTCTATAAAAAACGTAGTTAAGGACAAAACTTTAAACTGAGAAACTTTAAACCTCTTGTTTCAGATTTCTTTTTTCTTTATTGTTTAGATAGCTTGACGATATATAACATTTGTTTGCAGTGAGTGTGAACAGCATTTTAGCTTTTCTAAACAAAAAAAAAATTAAAGTTAAATATAAAAAGTCCAATTTTTTACACTATTCATAAGGGTGTTTCTGTAATGCGCGGACATAACTTAGTCAAAAAAAAGAAAAAACTTCCATAAACATACGTCCGAAAATTCATTTTTTACCACCAATCAGGTGATTTGTTTTACTAAATAATTTTTTTCCAGAAAGAATTAAATTATTGAGTTCAGCTTTTGCATTCTACTTATCAGTTTAAAGATCTAGTTTAGAAACAAAGAATTCGTTTCAAAATAGCAGCCATTCAAAAAATTTCAACGTAAATTACTCATAAAAAATTGATTTAAAAGATCGTATCTTTTAGTTCGTTTGATTTTCTATCGATTGGCCTATCAGAAACTATCAGACAAAGGATAACAGTAAAACAGTGTCCGTTTGTGTATTGCTCAGGCCTGTAGACATATGATATAAATTTACAGATCCTAAATAAAACTGCAATCTAAAAACGTTTACAAAAATGTCTGTTATTGAATAAAAAATAAAAATCATGTATCATGTTTTCTCTTCCTTTTCATTTTAATTACGATAATTTGTTCGAAAACACAACGTAACCTAAAACTTACTATAGCCTATCAGCTGTTCAGTGAAATCAGCTGATCGTTACGAATTAATATAAAACAACTGATCTTTTACTATAACTGTCAATATAAAAGTTAAATTAACGATTCATTTCATGTATTTACATCAAAATTCTTCGTAGTTTCCATGGTGTAATGGTTATCACGTGCGCCTCACACGCACAAGGACCTGGTTCGATCCCAGGCGGAAACACAGGAAATTTAATTATAATTAATTTAATATGAGACTTGCGACGCGCAAAATATACTGTTATAACACTATAAATGTGTGCACTCGCAAAACGCAAAATCCATCATCACAATCATATAGGCCTACAGTTAAAAAACTTCCTTGCTTCAGGATACATTTCCTTCCCATAAATAAAATAACCCAAAGTGCAAAGCCAATTTTAATCACACCGCCCCAGACTGGGCGTCCGGGACCACTGGACTTATTTCGGTTACCTTTTAAAATAACTGCGAATAATTTACACCAGCCCTAATAGGCAGGATTCAGTTCGAGCTGGAAAACGTCACAAAATCTTTGGAAACAAAGACAATTGTATAACGTATGGCCGCTTAACTGCGGACGCGACTAGAGGCAGGACATAAGTTTAACATTTAATAGTGCACAGGTAGCTTGGCAGTCGTAAAATTGAAATATTCTCCGCAGCAGGGTGTCTCAGGGGGCGGACTGTGTGACAAATTGAAGACACAAGTGGCGCCAGTCCACCCCTCGCCTCACCTGCTTTAATCATTTTGCGATGTTTTCAAACAATTTTAACCGTGCAAAACCACCCTGTCAGGGTGGCAGCGGGTTTTATTTATTTACAGGTACCAATTTTTAGATTACGTATTGCAGAAGATCTAGTCTCTATATTCTCGCTGTACGAAGTACAAAGACATATTTTTATCATTGAAAAAATTCATTTTGAAGTTAGGTGGTCATAGACGTAGAGGTTCAGAGAAATAACCGTTCCAGTTCAAACCCGTATTGATATCTGAACTGCTTGAAAAAACTATTTCTGTTATTGAACCAAAAATAAAAATCATGTATCATGATTTTCTCTTCCTTTTTATTCTAATTACGATAATTTGTTCGAAAACACGACAAATTAACAAAGTTAGTTTTTAGCAGCATAACCTAAAAGTTATTATGGCCTATCAGCTGTTCAATAAAATCAGCTGACCGTTACGAATTAATATAAAGCCATTGATCTTTTACTATAATACTAATACAAATTTGTGCACTCGTATCAGGCGACGCGCAAAATCCAACATCACAACCAACCCTAAAACATGGTAGGTCCTACATATTAATTTACATCATTGTAGCAACGTTTCTAGTTCAATTAGATAACCGTATAGGTATCTTTGACGTGGCCTGCATGGAAGTCGCTAGAGTTATTGGTACATGTCTTAGTTGTACGGTTTTACTAAAAACAAAGATAAATCCATGCAGGTAACCATACGGTAAACTGTGCAGATTTGACTGCTGGTTTGTGGGCAAAAACCTTGGTGATATCTGCATACATATCGGTATTTCTGACTTTTCGGGACTTTTAAAATTTTTTTATTTGCTTATTATTTCTTTGAAAGTTATTAATCCGAGTAAGATTAAATTTATTACGCGTAAGGTAAGATAAATTACTATTTTTAGCCATTTATTACGGAACTATATTCTGACGTCCATTATATCCACCGCAATAACACTCGTTACAAAGGTTTTACGAATACTTTACAGAATACTAGTTAGGCCTATATAGCCAACACCTGAGTTAAACATCCAACAACCGAGTCGAGTTAGTGTTTTTTTTTTTTTAAAAAAAGAACAAATTTACATTCTTTTCATTATTAATAACAAGCATTTAATTGATCCTTTTCCGATGAAAAACACGATTCTACCATCGCGCGGTACACACTTTGAGGTTATGTTTGCCATTTTTATTTTCATTTCCTTCTAACATCCCGTTGTTTCCACATTTTTATATTTTACATTACCAGGTGGCCCGTGCGAAATTTCGAACTATGAAAGTTTTAAGTAAAACACAGTATTTTGAATAGAATAGTCGTTGGGGAAGGACGGTAGTTGGAAGGAAGGGAAAACATGTTTAAAAAATAAATCGAAAAGCGATCGGTTTGAAATAATAATCACAAATTTATGACCGTCATCGACCGTAATATTTACATTAACCTGTTGTTAAAAATAGGTGTAATGAGAAATCGTAATATTTAAATACAAATAAGTAAATAATGCGAAATGTTAGAACATTATGTTTGCTTCTTACGTGGTATATCACAAAGTCCACAATAACTTCAAACTGTACTTTACAAAGTTCACAATAACCTCTAACTGTATTTTGGCATTTAATTGTACTTCGCATCTTATTATGTCCACATAATATTATACATTATACATAATATTATGTATACTATTATACTATAATATTATGTCCACATAATAATTATTAAGATTCACGATAATAGATGCACGATGGAAGTAGAAATCACAAATATATTTGTGTAAAAACAGTGTTCAAAACATGTTTGGTATTCGAAATGCTTGTCCCAGCTTGCACGACTGGCAGAGTTAATAGGGCTTGCAGACTGTCAGTAGGGCCAAAATATTTCACTAAATATTGAAATTGTTCTAAGCACGTTATACAAAAAGTGGCATTTGCAATGGGATTATCTATTCGTAGTCAATAAGTTTGCTTCGTAAAATATACAAAATATTGTCTGATTTGTGATGCCTCACATGCCTATACCGTTTTGCCTATGACAGATAAAAGTGTCTTTTATGTTAATGTTTTCCACAAACAGTAAGTTTTAGCCCAAAATCGTTTTTGCAGTATCAGAAACCGGTAAAAAGTCTTTCTAAAGATACCTCATTTATGCCTGTACAAATAGTATATACGAGGTGGGTTCAGAAAGTAACGAGAATTTTAATTTTTTGAACAAAATATTTATTTAACTTCTACATTGATGTTGTCGTCTTCAAAATAGTCCCCTTTGGAGATTATGCACTTGTGCCAGCTTTCCTTAAAGTCTTCGAAACACTTCTCAAACTCGATCTTTGAGATAGCCTTTAGTTCTTTCAGCGATGCGCTTTTAATGTCATCTACGGCTGTAAAACGACAGCCCTTTAAGGTTCTCTATATTTTTGGAAATAGGAAAAAGTCACACAGAACCATGTCTGGCGAATATGGAGGCTGAGGCATCGTTACAGTACTGTTTTTGGCTAAAACTTCACGAACAAGCAATGAAGTGTGAGCTGGTGCGTTATCGTGGTTCAAAAGCCATGAATTGTTTTTCCACAGATCCGTGCGTTTTTTTCGGATTACGCAAACGGCGTTGAACTTGTAGTTAGTACTCCTTATTGACCGCTTCACCTGGTGGCAGGAATTCATGATGCATTATGCCATTAATATCGAAGAACACAATGAGCATAACCTTCACGTTCTACCGCACTTGTCGAGCCTTTTTCGGTCTTGGCGAGCCAGAATGCCTCCACTGGGATGATTGAGCATTAGTTTCGACGTCATATCCGTAAACCCATGTTTCGTCACCTGTTATAATATGTTTCAGTAATTCTGCATCGTCGTTGACTGCATTTAGTGACTCCTGAGCAACTTCCATTCGCCGCTGTTTTTGTTTAAAATTCAACAATTTTGGAACTAATTTTGTTGCCACGCGTTTCATACATAAAACATTGGAAACAATGTCATGACATGATCCAATCAATATTCCAACCTCATCAGCGACCTCTCTAATTGTGATTCGGCGATTGTTTATAACCATTCTTTCACTTTTTCCACGTTTTCGTCGGTTGTTGATGTGTTGGGGTGTCCAGGGCGTTCGTCATTCGTCATCTTCAACGTCTTCACGTCCTTCTTTGAAATGCTTATATCACTCGTAAACTCTTCCTTTACCCATAGCAGACTCACCATAGTCCTTTGTTAACATTTCACACACTTTATTCCATTTTTACGCAAAATTTGATACATATTCTTTGATCCATTTCTTTTAACAAACGAAAATTGCCGAGCTCATAAAAACACGTCTAACTATAGTGGCTGTCACAAAGTCAACAATGAAAACAGCTGAAAGTTTTATCATACTTCAAGGGCATGTATACCAACATAATAAAAAAATGTTTGACTATCGGACTCTCCAAGTCCGCGAAATTTAAAAATTCTCGTTACTTTCTGAACACACCTCGTACTAAGAAAAAGGTGTTGACTTGAAAAATAATATATATGATAAATATTGGGCACGAATAAATAAATAAATAGAAGGTCCTAAATAAATAGGGCGTTTTTTAATAAAAATTAACAAAATTAACACGTTCCGAAAACTCAGTTTTCCCTTCTTACTAAACTTCTTGACCCCTGCACTACAGAGCTCTGTACAGTTCTTGAGTTTAAATTTACATCACATTTTAATAGTTGTTATGCTTGTTATAAGAAATAAACGGATTGTGTGTTGTGTGGTAATTTACGCACGAACTATTACAGAAACTTTTTCTCGAAAGCGTTTAAAGTAGGTTGAAAAATGTCTTTATCAGCTTCGGGGCAAAAATGTTTTACAATGTTCTACTAAAGAATCATAGCCTATTTTCTTCAAATTCTTATTAACATATTCTTTTGATCTAAGTAAGTTTCTATAAAGCTGTGGCGTTGCTTATAAATTTCAGTAAACTCCGTTAAAACATCTTTGCTTAACAAACGTGAATCAACGCTTAATTTAAAAAAACAAAAAATGGCTTTATTAGTATTATTAAAATCAGGTAACGATACAAAATCCAGGCTCTCTACAGATAGCTCTATCGCGTGCTGACAGGCCAAACAGAAGACTAAACCTTGCAGTTATCCATACAATTAACTGAGTGCTCTGTCTGGCGCGAGGCCTGACGTCTCATCCACACTAATGCAAAGATATCTCTGCAGTTTTACATAATCGCCACGCAAATCCGTGGATTTATCTCAACGTCACCTATTTTGATGAGTCTGAGTTGAAAAAAGTGGTTTTATTTTCTGTCAGTCTGTGCGCATCTTTGATTACAGATTTTGATGAAATTCAGCATGTAGGTATATCATTTGCTCTCATAACCATTTCTTAATTATTTTTTTTTTTACAAATTAATTTGTGATGTTCGATTTTGCGCGTCGCGTAATACAAAAAACATGTATATTGATATATTGCATATTTTGCGCGTGTGAGGCGCACGTCATAACCACTACATTACGGAAATACGAAGACGTTTGACCTATACAGAGTAGGCCTAAACATATTAAATGAATCGTTAATTTAATTTTGGTAGTTATATTAAAAATCATTTGTTTTATATTAATTTGTAACGATCAGCTGATTTCATCGAACAGCTGATAGGCTATAATAATTTCAGGTTATGTTCTTAATAACTAGTAATGATAATTTATCGTGTGTTCGATATAAATCGAAATAATAATTAATACAATAATTATAAGATTATTTATTAAAATACAACACACGAAATTATTATTTTTAGGAAAAAAATACAATTCTGTTATTAAACCAAAAAAAATCATGTGTCGTGTCTTCGAACAAATTGTCCTACTTAAAATAAAAAGAGGAAGAAAACGTGACACATGATTTTTTATTTGGTTTAAAAACATATTTTTTCGAGAAACACAAAATGTAATTTTTTTGGTAATTTAAACGATGTTTAATAAATTTGGCTCGAACGAACAAAACGTTTTGGTTGATTTCTCAATAAAATTTTCGCTACAAGCTACAAAATATAAACCAGGACATTTACAGCGAAATTACTTCTTTATTGGAGTTGAGAAATTGATTTTTTTTTATAGACTTAACAGATTTAGTTTAGTTATTTAGACCTATACAATATTAACAAGTCACTCACAAGTCACTATACAATATTAACAAGTCAATATTCACAAGTGTGGGAAGCACTCATTCAAAAATAGTGTTCTAAATTTTAAATAAAAAATTTCTTTGAACGATTTTAAGGAATTCCATCTATTTGTTTAGATTCGTCATCAAAAATTACTAGATCATGAGTACTCTGACCTAAGTGAAATACCTGCAGGAGTGCCACAGGGAAGCGTACTTAGGCCAATTCTATATCTTGTGTACACTCGTGATACAGAAAGGAATGAGGGATCTGTTATAGCGACGTTTGCCGATGATA
>CM040183.1:26316053-26333553 GCA_022606455.1 Callitettix versicolor
AGAAGGCTACGACGAACAAAACCACTGGACTTAATAATGCAATAAAACAAATGGGTTATAGCTTATCAAAGTGTTTTAAATTACTATGTGTGTATTTTTAATCAGTTTTAACAGAAAATAATAACAAGAATGTTACAAACACGTTACACAAACGTTCTCAGGATAAAATATTTTCCTCAGAGATGAGGTACCAGTCACAAAAGTGTAAATCCGTCAAATTCTTCAATCGTTTTAATCAGATTTTGCTCAAATTTTGGTCACATTTATGTAGAAAGTAAACTCACATTAGTATACAAATTTGAATCAAGAAAATTACGGCTTTCAAGAGATCAAAATAAATAGTGCAAAATTATTAAGCAAACTTGTTCACGTTTCTATGTTCAGTATAATAATCTGCCTTCCCCAGCTTCGTCAATTCTTCTTTCGTTGACGCGTTTCGGAGAAACCCCATCTTCAAAAACTATTTGAAGATATAGAGTATCCATTTTACAAAAACTATTCTATAGAGTGTAGAAATAGTTTTGAAGATGGAGGTTCGCCGAAACGCGTCAACGAAAGAAGAATTGACGAAGCTAGGGAAGTCAGATTAGTATACTGAACATAGTGACAATAATCCTAGCAGAAAAGAAGAAGAATATAAAAAAGATTTCTTGTTCAGGTTTAATTATTGCCAAAAACGTCTGGTTTTGAAAACTGAAAATCAATCCTCTCAGAATAAGTTTTATCAAGTTTTAAGTACAAGACAATTGCGTGTTGAGAGTAGAAAATCGAAAAAATGGTGCAAAAACCTTACACAGACCATCAACAAATTCAATTATTAACCTCCCCCAAAAAAAGTGTAAATTCGGCCTAACGTCTCATTTTTTCACAATCACAAATTTGTTTTCACTTTGTATAGTGACAAAACAGCACTGACATTACAAAAACAATTATTTTAATAAATCATACTATAAAAGGCCTGATGTTTAATGTATATAAAACTTTAAATATATGTATTTTTGACTTCCCGAAAATCCAATATCGCAACAAAAAAGCAATAAAATGAAATTTTCCACACTGAATACTTAATCTGAATCACTTGTATAGATTATCTGTAACAGAGACTATTTTCAAAGTTTTCGCTCGATTTACGTCAAAGTTCTAATTACGTCAATCTACAGTTACGAATAATATACACATTTTCATAAATAAGCTATATTTTTTCTCTTAGTTTACGCCCTCATTGGAGCACTTCAATCAGTCCATACACTTCCAAGTCCAACATCGCTATTGAGAGACTAGCGTTTCAACCTCTTCTTCCGTTCCCAAAATTTCTTCATCCTGTAAATAAGCTATATATTATAAAATTTGTAAAAATATTTAAAATGTGTTTTAGAGAACATGATAGGTGCTCATTTCATAGTTTCGAGGTTTTTACTACGATGGCCACATATTTTCCCGTGGAATCAGTTAATAACTTCATAATGCATTGAAAATTCCAAAGTATGTAATTAGCCACGCTTTTTGTGTTGCTCACTCACTACTCTGAGTGGTCAAGGTTTAATTGTTTTGAGCACCCAGTTTATCAGCCTTGAATGTTTCTTCATAGTTCAGTTTTTTTTTTAACTTAGGTTAGAGGCATCTAGGCTTACATAAAGTTGCTTAAAATTTGGCAGATTTGATCCATACCTTTTTATTATAGCCTATTTATTATGTACAGTAAATTCCACTAATAAACCTTTTTGTCAGTTTTACATTCTTTGACACTTTGTCAGTTTTACATTCTTTGACGCTTTTTCAGTTTTACATTCTTTGACGCTTTGTCAGTTGTACATTCTTTGACACTGTCAGTTTTACATTCTTTGACACTTTGTCAGTTTTATTTTTTTGACACTTTGTCAGTTTTACATTCTTTGAAACTTTGTCAGTTTTATTTTTTTGACACTTTGTCAGTTTTACATTCTTTGACACTGTCAGTTTTATATTCTTTGACACTTTGTCAGTTTTACATTCTTTGAAACTTTGTCAGTTTTACATTCTTTGACGCTTTGTCAGTTTTACATTCTTTGAAACTTTGTCAGTTTTACATTCTTTGACACTTTGTCAGTTTTACATTCTTTGACACTTTTCGAATTACCTCCATTATAAAAACGTATTGTTGTGCTCTAAGTTTTGAGAATGGCGGTAAATTCGAAACGAAAATATAAAATTGACAAGATGGTAGAATTTACTAAATACAATTGTTTGTTTTTTGTTACGCAATTCTGGCCAAACCCACTGACCGATTGTTTTGAAAATAGGTACAGAGATACCTCGTATAAGGCCCGAACGACACGTATTTAAAAAATTTTCCTATTCACTTCCGTTTCAAGACAGCAATCTCTGATTTATAGTAATTAGTATACACAGTTTTAGCCAAAAGTATTAACCGATTGTTTTGAAATTTGGTAAGAAGCTGTCTTATATAAAGCCCAAATAACGTATGTGTATTATTTTCCATATTTACTTTTGTTTAAAAATGGAGACTCTCATTCAATGTTGAGAGTGTAGTTGCTGATTATTTCCTGTAATACTGGCTGAACGAAAAAACGTACCAAATTTCTATAAAGTTGGTCAAGTAAAATTTTTCGTAAACATTACGGTTACCAGTTAAATTGGCGGAAAAGTTACGAGCGCTGTCGTGGAGTGCTTAGTGTATTAATAAAGAATATACTGCGAGGTCTACTGTTCTTTACACAACTAGTTTTAATACTGATTTTAAATACATACATTTATATTTT
Source organism: Callitettix versicolor (assembly GCA_022606455.1). Taxonomy (NCBI): domain Eukaryota; kingdom Metazoa; phylum Arthropoda; class Insecta; order Hemiptera; family Cercopidae; genus Callitettix; species Callitettix versicolor. The sequence goes on from CM040183.1 coordinate 26,318,813, forward strand.
ACCCGCATAATTTAAATACCTGCCTCGAGAGTTGGTGTTTCGAAGGTGCCAACTAGATTACGGCTGTGACAATTTATCACCCTAAAAATAATACAACACTTCCAAATGAACATAATGCATAAAAAATACGGGTGCAAAGGCAATGGATATTTTCGACACACCCTTTACATAATTTATTTTTCTTGTCCATTAAATTAGGCTCACGCTGCGAGTGCACAGTTTAGCGTCTTCTCTGAACACGAGGAACTCGTCACTTATAAATCATGGTGGCTTGCTTCCTAAGTAAATACAGTGTTTTAATAATTATGTTTCCGGGGAGAGCTCGAAGCAAAGTCGCTAAAACAGCGGACAGTTTGCAACGATTCGGACTTGTACAGAAGTTCGGATCTGGAGTTTAGCTTTTTCATTAGTCATTGCAAAATAGAGCAGCCATCATGTTAAAACTCAACCCGAAACCTTGTAATAAGCACTAATTCTAAAGTATAGGGTAGAGCGGGGCTATTTCGCTCATTTCAAGTTTGGGGTACTTAAAATGGGTTTAAAAATTTAAAAAATAGTTTTTTTAATAATTATAATCAAACACTACTATGTAAGGAACTGTATGGTATTTTATTACGTTTTTATTACAAATTATTTTCTAGGTAATTAATTAATTTACGTAAATGTTGAAAAACGAAAATACACAAATTAGCGGGGTTATTTCGCTCACTAGGTGGGGCTATTCCGTCTATGAATGTTTCGTCTAAATTCTACATACATTTTCCACAAACGAATTGTTTTTTATCAACAGCACCCACACAAATTTCGTGAAACCATGTTTCACAACTTTGACACTTTATCCAATCACCTTTATGTCTTGATTCTTCAGATAAAAATTTATGCCCACAAAATCCACAAGGAACGTTGTCATTGTCATCATCAGAAGACAATGCTTTGGGATCGTCTTCATCGGAACTGAAGTCTTTACAAATTATTTTGGTGGACTTTTCCTCTTTTTTTGGAAGTTTTCCTCTTCTTGGAAGTAGACCTATTATCTCGCTCATGTTTTAATATTTTTTTGTTGACGGTCTCTTGATAACTTGTGTTTGATATGAGATGTCTGGTGTACTGTTGCTGTCTTCGTTTTCTCTTCGACTGTTTCTTTGTAGGAGTAGTTATAATGGTTTGAAATGGCGATAGTTTTTTGATGTTTATATTTTTTAACTATTTTTTTATAAAGCTTAAAAAAGTCACAACATTCTTATTTAGCCCTTCAGCTCGTGCCTTTGACAAAACTTCCGGCTTTCTTAAAGATAAACCACGGTTTCGCTTTATAAATCCGGAAAACCAGTCTTTCCCAGCAGTTCTAAGATTTTTATTCGAAGGATGTCTTAATCCTCTCATTTCAGCAAAAGAATAAGCTGCATTTCTCACTTGCATGGGAGTACAACCAAAACCCCTACTTGCTAGATCCATCAACCTATCTGCCAAGTCCTTTTCATCAGTTTCTGTAAAGACTGTAGGGTAACCACTTTTTTTAAATAAGGTTTTATACCCTAAAGCACGTTGTGTTTTTGCAATATGCACACGATCCTTCAATGTAGAATTTGGAACGTTGTAATGAGCTGCAGCGCCTCTAATACTAAATGTGCCATTAATAACGCTTGAAATAGCTTCAGTCATATTTTTATCACTCCATTTCTTATAAAGACCTTTGTTTTTGTACGTACGGACCATCTGAAAGACAGACAACAGATATAAATAGTTTTTTTTGCAATATGTATTTACAAATACATTATAAAATAAAAATTAAGGTGAGCGAAATAGCCCCAATAACATGGATTTACATAATGAGTATTTTAGTTGAAACCGTTAAAAATAACACAATTATAAAGCCGTAGCTGAAGAAAGAAGAAATTAAATAACCTACAATAAAAACATTATCAGATAATATTACAAAATGTGCATTGCACAGCTAAAATTGTTTACGCTAAACGTTAATTATTGCTACTTCAACATTGTGATAGTCTTACCTCAGCTTATAGAAGTATCGTTCTTCCAAGAAAATAAAAACTTATAACACAACTCGCACTTGTAGTGAATACAAATACTATTACACAGGAACTGAGCTAAAAATGTCTGACAATGTGCGCAGTTTACATGAGCAGCAGTACAAATTAGTTAAGTTGAGTGAAATAGCCCCGTGTGCGAAATAGCCCCGCTCTACCCTATTCACTTTTTGAGGGTGGTAATTAAAATGTATTTACATGTATTAATTTATGTAATTGTTTGGCATTATGTGTTTTTATATTCTAGCCTTTGCAATTTTGATTTCAACTTAAAAATCGATTTTTGTAACAGCCCGGACAAAATGGTTTAACCATTGGTCGCCATTTTGAAACCTTTAAAAATTTCTCTAGTTTTTTTATCTTAATTCGATATGAAAATATGATTTCACCATTGCAAACAGTGTTAAAAACTGCATATATAGGCTAAGCTATTATTTTGAATTTTTAAATATTTTGAAATTTAATTGGACGACAGTTTAAAATGCTAATAAACGGAGATTATATTATTGTTTATGGTGATAGAATCATACTTTCAAAAAAAAGGGGGAAGATAAAAAAATTACTTATGAAAATTTGCTTTCAGTACGTCAGCGAGACAGCTGCGTGCCGTTATTAATTTATTTTCTCGCTATAGGCCTACGAAGTACATAGAAAATATGGATATAAACGATTTTGATTAAGGACTAGTTTTCTAGGTTCATCGTCGTTATTTTCTACCAGGATTTTTGGCAAAGTAGCAACGCCTACGTTTTGTTATTTTAAAAGGCCGACAGTGTATTATTTAAAACCTCTATAGAGTTTGTAATTTATTTGAAAGTTTTTAAAGTGTGTATGCTCTGTTTGTCTACCCTGTTGAAAGCAATCTTTACACAGTCTCTTCAAACATAACCTCAATAAATATTTTCAACACAAAAGTAAACACTGTTTGAGCGGATGTCAGTTAAATCTCTTCATTATGTAAACGTCACCATTTTGTTAAAATAATAAAATGCCCCATGATCCTTGAATTAAGTAAACGGTCAGACCGTAACGGCGGTACGAGGAAGTGAAAGTCTCACCTCACCTGAGGCAGGGTTATGTGGAACGGCCAATTTTTGGGTGAGGTCAACTATCTCCAATTAAAAGATTACCTTCCCGCCTACAAAACAGTTTGGCCCACGTATAAACCTTACTTGTATAAGTTTGTAATAATTGCTGGTTTCGTGGCCGTTATCCGTTAATAGCGTTTGGCTTTCTCACAATAACAAGTGTAAAGAGAGTAAGAGGTAAATTTGAGCCTGAATTTTGATGGAAATATCTATTTTGAAATTCCCTGAGTATAAAAAGAAAGTAAATTAGTGAACAAGAAAGTTTCCGTGCTACGGACAGATCTCTGTCAGGGATTTTTCCGAATTCCTATCGAAGTGTAATTTTTAATTTATTTAAAATTGAAAACAGTGACTAATGATTCTTCACAGGTCGTTATAGCGCCGTCAGAGGTTGGGTTGCCTTAACAAGCTGAGGTGACCCAGAAAATTATCTTGGGGGACGTCCTATCCTTTGAAGATGGAATCCAAGGTTCATACTCCTTCCATGAGAATGGGATTCTCCTAATCATTTGCACAGATGACATGGTTAAAAAATAGCTTGAGAGCAAGGTCCATCGCATTACATTACGTTGGCGGTGTTGGATAGTGCTGTGTTCCAGATGAGAAGGCGATACTTTAGATCCCGAAATCCCTTGAAAACTTGTACCACGGAATTCAGATGAAGATCCTGGGTAAAGGGTAACTCAGGACACCATGGGATTCACTATAGGGTGCGTATGATCAGGATAGTAATGTACCATGGAGAAAACGTGTGTAAGTAAGAGGAAACTGCAAGCCGTATAATCTATGATTGTGAAGTTCTTGCAAGAAGGAGGAAAAAGGTGTTTGATTTCCAAAACCCTGTCGACCTCCAAAGAATAAACTATTTGGTGGACTAATGCAACTCATTAAGGAAACCAGTCTGCTGAAGTAAAATCCCGGAGACTTAGTTGCACAATAATCCTTTTATCGCGTTAACAGGGGCTACCCTTAATCTCCTTATGTAATATAATCTAATCAAACACAATTAAAATCTGATAAACTGACTTTGAGAAACTAAGCAGATTTAGCAGTGTTTTTGTGGGTAGCTTTTGTACCCAATTTTTTTAAGGGAGGGGGTTTAATGTGAGAAAATGGGTGTAATGTTTTTAAACCATTTACCTTGTTACCACATGAAGTGGATTGTAAATAGAAAGTATGGCGACATTTAAAAATCAATCTTTTTTTTATGATAGGCTATTTCCATTCCCTCCCCCTAAGCACAAAAAGGGTATTTTGATTATGTTAGCTATTAGACTGAACTAACTGATTTATTTCAATAACGTTAGCATGCAAGGGTAGTTTTCCCAATTGCATTTATAAATGCTATTTTTAAAAGTGTTACTTATCGGTGGAATATTTATATTATTATTACAGCTTATTCGGACATTTGCCAACATTTGTGTGTATAAAACAATACACTACGTTTCGAGAGACAACTTTCGTTCTGGACTGAGTAACGTAAAACCTAAACATTCAACAAAAACATAAGTCTAGAAAAACATAAGTCTAGAAAAACATAAGTCTAGAAAAACATAAGTCTAGAAAAAATCATAGGTCTAGAAAAACATAAGTCTAGCAAAACATAAGTCTAGAAAAAATCATAGGTCTAGAAAAACATAAGTCTAGCAAAACATAAGTCTAGAAAAAATCATAGGTCTAGAAAAACATAAGTCTAGCAAAACATAAGTCTAGAAAAAATCATAGGTCTAGAAAAACATAAGTCTAGCAAAACATAAGTCTAGAAAAACATAAGTCTAGAAAACATAAGTCTAGAAAAACATAAGTCTAGAAGCCTAGGCCTGTACTTATACACGTGAAACTAAGAAAAAGCAATCAGGGCAAATAACTGAATGGTAAAACCAGAAAAAGAGACTTACCATCATTAGGAAACCAAAAGTTACCAATAAAACTAAAAGAGAACTCTGCACAAAATACCTAATTATGATACAGTATTTTAACACAGGCCTAGGCATTTAGATTTATGTTCTTGTTGCATGTTTAGGTTTAAGTTAAAAACTTTATTTACATAAAAGAAGGCAAGATTCGAAAGAAATATAATAATAACATTTTAAACTGACTGATTTGTAAAAATTTCTTTTCATTATTCATTTGTCCAACCTTTCCAAAGAAATATTCCATTAATTGTCTTTTTGGTAAATTACATTGGAGAATTCGACCTTATATCATGAAATGAACATCGATCTTAGCCTGGAATGAATTGTAAGGTATCTTAAAAGTTATAAATAGGCGCGCGTGCTGCATTGTGTTTATGTTAGCAAGTTAAGTTCGATTTGATTCAACTTATTTTAAAAAATCGATTTTGCTAGTAGCTTGGACAAGTTAGTCGTTATCCGTTCAATGATTTTCAAAATTATGGTTGTAAAAATCACAGGCCTAAAGTTTTTTACCGTATAATTTTTTTGGAGAAATTTGATGTAATCGTTAACACTTACACAATTGGCAGTTTAACTTTTTGGCAAATTTGTAATAACGAAAATGACCCCCGACGTAATCTGGTATATTGTTTGTATTTTCAATCGAACTTGAAAAATTAAAATGCTGAATTGTGAAAACTTTAAAGCCGAAATGAAATGAAATTTCCCTAACGGAGCATTTGACTGCCATCGTGATACTACAGTGAAATGCAAAAACCGTCCGCATGTTACAGATGCGGACAAATCATTACTTCAGTGAAAATGCTGCGTGCTTCGATACATTTTTAAAGTAAGACTTTCATTTACATAGTGAAATGTATTTACACCGACAGGTTCTCAGACGAAATGGCAGTAGATAAATCTTCTTTGCTTTTCAGTGATTCCGGACAAAGTGATTACCAGCTGATAACTAAATCGTTCGACCGTAACCGTGTTTATTTGCTTTAGTTCATTTCCGTGATCGTGAAATGTTAGCAATGAATCATCAGTGCTACAATGTTTTGTTACATAAACACATGTTTTATATAAATCATTACACCATAATACTATTTACTTTCTCACCATAAGAAAAGTTATACCGTGCAATAACCGATCTTGTAATTTTTATAAAGGGTATTTCCGTTTTCAGGTTACCAATACCCATAACATTTTTGTAGGACTATGTTAGACTAATCTGATGATTTCAATAGAAATTTAGCATGTACGGGCAGTTTACGTAGGTAACATCTAGGACCATTTTTAAATGGTCTAATTTGTAAATTGATTCCTATTTATCATAATTACTTTGACAATTTATTGATTGATTCTTAAGAAGATTTGATGCTCACCCCCTCTTGGTACCGCGATCAAAACTCTATAATGCATCTTCTTGGATTCTATTTCAGTAGACATGTACCCTCAATGTCTTTTAGCAGACCACTGACTAGGTCATTCAAGGAGGTCCTCAAGGTCCTGGAAATCATGCAAGCAGCCTTTACCACCTGCAGGCATTTGCAGTTTCCTTATCAGTCCTTCATAGACTACTAACCACATGCAGTTTCTCCGTGGCATGACGTTTCTGGTTGATGGATTCCGCAAGCCCCGTCAAATAAATGTTGAGATTTTCATTTTCAGGACTTGGTCTTTAGGAGGAAATCTTCTGCTGCTACCGTCGATTGTCAGCCCCCTTGAGAAGACTTCATTTTTCTCAGTTTGAACTCTCGGTAGAGGTTTGTAGACATCCTTAATGACTTGAGATGTTCGTCCCCACCTGAGAACCCTTTCACTTTCTCTATTGCAGGTTGGGTAGGTCTTCCTGTAATTTACTGCTTATGAGATCTATGAGGTTAGAAACAGCCCCCAGTTTCCTCCACCTCAATAATATTTTCATCCTAGTTTCTTTTTTGCTAATTTCTAGTTTTGTAATTTGTTTCCATCCATCAAAATCATACAAGCAGCTAGAGAAATTAAAAAAATACACTCATACAGAATCACAGGACCACAGAACCCCAGATTATACTATATTAAATCTGAAAGTCTCCTGGTATCCAAAGCCCGCGTACTTAAGCTAAGCTCCTTCTTAGCCACGCTGCCTTCGGCGTAAGCTGTTACCCCTTTGTTTGGAATGAAGGTGTAGAGATGATACTATCTGTGAAATATTGTTATATGTGAAAACTGATACTGCTACTTTTCAATATCTGTTAAATTAAAATGTGAATAACTGTGAACTGTGAAATAATATCTTGGCTGATCTGTTATGTAGCTATTGCTTCTTCATATAGGCTGATATAAATCAGAAAAAACAAACAAACAATATCAGGTATTATATCTACACAAATACACAATTCTTCTATACAATTATTCTCCTACACAACACTACTTGTGCAAAAATCATTCGCTATACTAAATAAATAATACCAACAACAAGCTAAATCGGGCGGGAAACAACTGTGCGCGCGCAGTTTGCAATATCAATATTTATCTCGTCTCAGTAATTCCGCACTAACAAAAGTGTGAACTGTGAAAATTTCTGAGTTCACAATTAATGTGTAGATAGATAGGACCAAACTGTGAACTCATTACGTATCCGCAGGACAAAGCGACGCGATCTTAGCGGAAATAAAAGTAACTAGAGGCACGGATTGGTTGAACAGATTTCGGAGATTTCAATTCGCAGTTAGTAACAGTTGTATCTGTGAAAAAGTAGCAGTTCTGTGATATCGTTACCATCTCTACCCTTGTGCAGATAGATTAATTAAGGTTAAATCCAGATAGGTCACCTCGGGATCTCCAAAATCGTACTAACAATGTGTGAGCTTCTGAGGGGTTATTTAAACAATTATAGTATTTACAATTGAAATATTCGACAAGGGATCACGAAAAGGACAGCAATCCTATTTTCGCTATTGTAAAACGACGCGTGACACAACGAAAACAGAAATAATAATAAATAAAACACATTTAAGTGAGTGAATAATCAAACAATGCACAGGCGTTAGAACCCTAGTATTCTGAATTTTTGGTGGTTTTGATTTATACTTGCTGTGAAAATCGTTTTTTTTTTATAGCTTGGGCAAGTTCGTTGCCAGCAAAATCCGTTCAGCAGTTTCAAAATGGAAGTCACTCTAAATCTAAAAATATTCATAATTTTGCTTGTTACATTTTTTTAAAAGATCGGAATTCACAATCGCAAACAGCGTTAAAATCGGTTCAGAGCATAATTTTAAATCCAATTTTTCAAAAAGTGTAATATGAACGAATTCGCTTCCATCACATTAGAGTGGCGTTTTAATAAAACGAGAAATATTAACACTTTTGCAAATAAATAGGCCTTAACGAAATTTGTATTACGAGATGCCCAAAATATATTCAACGTATAAACCACTGGGCAGGATAGAAGGTTATTCTTTCAACAAAAATGTGGAAATGTGCTTCGAAGATGCTGTTCTCTTCGGACTGAGTGGTTTTCCATGTCCGATTCAACAGATAAAATCTGTTCGGGCAACCGATTGCATGTAAACAACAGCAATGATAAGATACTACGCATTCCAAACATATTTTGATAACACTATCTACGTTTGGTAAACACAAGACTACTGGACGGCTTAATAGACACCGGTGATGCCTTGCATACTAATGTCCGTGGAAGGACTTAGAAAGGCAATTTTACTGCTGATCAAACACGGAAAGGTGTGCAAGGTACGATTCATCGACTTATCGTAATCATCGATAGTACTTCAATCGATTATTACCAATTACAAGATAAATTAATTGTGACTCGAACAGATTGTAACATTTTACTCGCATATAATTAAACAGAATTGTGTAATATGTAACATTTATGTTAAAAACATAATCGTGGCATGCAACTCTCGATGACGTGATAGAAGCGAATTTCCAAAAATTAGTTATCTTACTTTCTTTTTAAATTCTGATTCCGTCATTATAACCTGCTTTTTAACTTTCAAATTTCTGTGAAAATACTGAAGTGAAGGACTGCCTTCAAATTCAATTTATTTTTATCAGTTTTTAACGCTGACTACAATACTTATAACTGTAACACAGCTACCGGACCACGTGATTAAATAATTAGAATTATGACCTATTTTCTTCCGTCTAGTGATCGTTAACTTATCTTGTATAGGCTACCGCGGTTTTGAAAGTTTACGGTTTCATCTTCAGGCCTTACAAGTGATCAAATTCTTCTAGCGAAGTCGTCACAAAGTTGACAAAACACCGTAACACCCCGTCACAATACTAACAAAATTACAAAATTTTTGAAGCGAAGCTTTTATTGTTAGCTTTGCCGAGAGGAGTGAATAGAATAAAAGTATCCCGAAACTTTTTACTGTAACGAAATATGAAACGAAAACGAGCAAACGAATTATTTTATCTATTTCAGTGTCTTTCTTTTTCTTCCTCCTTTTCTATAACAGTACACGTATGTTATATGAAAACGTTGTGTTGCTTTGGTTTCGGTACTTTTCGATAGTTGAAGAACACGTGTACGTTATAACCGTTTATAATTTATTCGAAATTAATATAAACTTTTATAATAATTGTTATTAATATTGCTAGTTTTTAACAACATAACCTCAAAAACTTATTATAGCCTATCAGCTGATCGTTACGAATTACTATAAAACAGCTGATCTTTTACAGTAAATAACATCTAAGCTAGGTTCACGTTTTTATTTATTTAAACAAAATAAGATATTTGTAAACATATCTTCAAACTAATTATATATTCAGCAAAAATATCATTAACAAAAGTTTCGCATCTGTCGGCAACTCCTCGAGTTCCACACGGGTACTTTTTTAAAACGCAAAACGATAAAATTTAGTTAGGCCAAACATTACTATACGACTCTTATTACGACCATAACTCGCATGGTAGTGTTTGGCCAAACCACTTTTTTCGTTTTAAAAAATCTTGTTGGCTAATTGTGTAGTGTTGTGATACGTGTTCCAATGTTTTGTTAACTTTGTGACGACCTCGATCGAGGGATTTGACCATTTGTAGGACTACGGCCTGAAGATGAAACTGTTAAGTTTCGAAACCGCGGTAGCCTATACGAGGTGAGTGGGAAGACCACTAGACGGAAGAAAATAGGTTATCATCCTAATTAAACAATAGTTGAATTAGATTTTCAAAAACGTTAAACATAAAAACGATATGCTATTCGGATATTGCCTTCACTTGTGTACAAGCTATGGTTACAATTCACGCCGTTTCGACAGTGTGGATCAACTCTCGTTTTCAAGCGTCTTCCGCCATTTTAGACGCCTAGGATTGTGTAAAATATTAAAAACTAATAACACTTAAGGTTTATATTCAGAGTGGTAAAAAATTTAAATAAAACAAAGATTTATACGTGATAATTCTATATACACAAATAATAGCAAATGTCCGAATAAACTAATGATAATAATGCATATTCCATCATCAATAAAATAAATTTTCTAAATATAAATGCGTTATGATTGTTTAAGATTTAGAATGGCCGCCTTTTTGAACGGTTAAACAGAATTTTAATTTGCCTAAGCTATTGTCAAAATCCATTTTCGTTCCAATTCGAATCAAATTAGGCTGAAATTGCGAACGCTAGAGTGCCAACACACACATCACATAAACACTCGTTCTAGGTATAAGGATCGGTGCTCATTTTACGGGTTCCGAGTTTAGGTCCTACTCTGACAGTTCAATTCGACAAAGAGAGCTACTTATCAACTTATAAAACAAATAATTTACAACAATGAATAAATACCACCACAATCAATAAGTTGTGATTCGATCAAAAATATTACCGTATGAAGTAAGTAACAAGTTGATAATTACCATAGTTACAGGAGCGAGTTCGGTAGTTTTTGTTTGAGCGGCAAAACGAGGCGCATGAAATTGTTTAACAGTAGTTATGTTAGCCTCATAAAACCAGCAATGAAAAGAACATCAAACATTTTAAATTGATTGTAGGTGAAAATATAAAACAGTAAAAAAACTTGTTCCAGACAAATAATTTGTAAAAGTAATTCTTATTATGGAATCACATTCTTTCTTTTTAATTGACCGTTATGTTGTCTTAATAAAGATGCAACGAGCGATTGTAACAAAAATCTTGTCAATTGTAATTAGCGCACTCAAATTAATTGTAAACTACAATATGTATGTCATAAATTACATTACAGTGGATTCTGATTAATTACAAGCTTGTAGGACCATTTCGAAAATTCTTTTTTAATGAACATCAACAACAATTTTAAAGAAAACACATCGTGCAGAGACACGTAAACGTAATAAACAAATGACTGACCGATGCTCATGAAACGATTCAAAAAATTCTAATTGTACAAAAATTTCGAATTACAAATAAATATGAAAATTGACAAATCCGAAAATCCAGAATAAGATTTTTTTTAAAAAACACTTTTTTAATGAACATTAAGAACAATTTTTTAAAATTTACTTCGTGTAAAGACACAAAAATAGAACAAACAATAAATTATCAAAAAAAAACTAATTAAATAGGACTGTTTTATATTATTTTAATAAAATTTTCAAAAACACCAAATTAAAAATTGAATTTTCTTATTAAATAAGATGTAATTAGCGAAATTTCCGTCACAAAAATTGTTTTTTTCAAATACTTGAACAAAATTCGTTTTACTGTTTTTAAACAAAATATTATTTTTTTTTTACATTCTTTAAAAACTTGATTTTACTCAATCGCTTTAAAATCCGCATAAATAAGCATTTAGTATTTCCAATTCCTTTGTAAAATGTACTTGACTGCGTCTCCTTTAGTATAATGATTGTGTTTAATGTAAGGTATACCGTATTATCGTACTTCTACAAAATTAATTAATTAAGCCCCTATATAAGCTCACACTTAATTGTTTTACATCTGAGATCAAAAGAAGCATCCGGTTATAACGTAGGCTCTAGCATAATTGAAATCAAGGCAATTATAATATTGGACAACATAATGTACAAGATAAATTGGGAATGATATGTGAAGAGGACGGGAAAATGTATTGGGAGGTCTTTTCTAGTACTAAAGTCAATATTTTATTAAAGTTACATAATCTTTCGCTCAACGTCTATATTTTACACCAGTTAGACGAACGGTGTTGACGGAAAGGTAAAGTAACGGCAGTAACTGTGTCTCGAACCAACGATCTAGAGACGTAGCAGAATGACATATCGACCAGCAAGCAGTTAATCACCATTTCACTGAACAGCACCATAATCATGTAATTTTACAAGTACATGTGTTTCCCAAAAATTGTTTAGGGCCTATACTTTTGAAAAACGTTAACAGTATTTCGAAATGTAGTTACAAGTTCCCGGTATTACAGTTACTTGTTTCTATGCCTTTTTTTTATAAATTAGGCTTCATATAAAGTATTCTTCTTAAGGTTAGATAAAATTATGTATCTATAAAAATATCTTTAAAAAGAAGAGAACTACCAAGGTGACGCAATGTATCAACTTTCTTCTGCGATTTTTACCTAGTTGGCTAACTAAATTCGTAATGTCCTTTAGAAGTTTTACGTAATTTACAGGAATATTTTTGTAATAACTGTCAATAATACAGGTTGTTTGAAAAAGAACTTTCTAGTTTTAATGTGCCATAGAATCTGTACAAAGTGGCATACACTATCTAGTTTGCGGTATTTAATTCATCAACTGTGCAAGCTTTGCTGACATAAATGTGGGAATTCAGTTCCTGCAGATGGCAGGCCTGCGTGACCTTGGGAATAACTACGACAGCGCTCAGTTAAGTGCAATGGCTAAACCGCAACAAAAAGCGCAGTGTGTTATTTGGCTTGCGCAAACTGAGTCTGTTATAACAGTACAACGTAATTTTAGACGTGATTATGGCGGTGAACCACCTACAGCAAAAACTATCCTTTATTGGCTAAGTATTTCAAGTAAACCGGCAGTGTTTTAAAAGCGAAGTCGCCAGGTAGACCGAGAACTTCTGAAGTTACAGTTGAAGCTTGTTCGGAGGCCAAAGAAGTCATTGGCTTTGAAAACTTAAAAAGAAAACTTGAAATTATTCTCTTTAATTGTACGCGTATGTAGGCCTAATCGCTGATGTAGTTTTTTTATTAATTTCACCATTAAATTTACACATAAAATTAGGGAATTCTTTTTCGAACATACTGTATAGTAAGCCGATACGAAGCTTTCTTGCTGACCCTATGACAAGCTTGTTCCTAAGAAGCATGAACTAACTGTTCTCAGAATAACAACCGGGGACAACGGATTAGACCAGAGTAAACCAGAGGTCACTATACATTTGGTTATAAGCATCTCCTTTCGTCTGTCCACCAAAGAGACCAATGCCAAATTTGAAACACCACTAGAACCAACAACATAGTTCAATTAGTCCGCTTTTCTTCTTATGCCTTCAAAGGTAGAAACAGGAGTGCTTTTTGCATGAACAGAAACGAAATCCTCCGGGTAACTCAGGTTCTCCCTATACTCAAAGAGGGATTTTCATCGCTCACAAATTTCCTTTAGAGCTGAGTCGCATTTCGCAATGTTCGACTTCCTAGGCCCGAGTTCTTGTGGAAGTTTAGCTTTCACGTTTGTGGGGTTTCAATATCTGTTCGACCCCAAATTGTCTTTGACTCAAGCTCTCCGACTTAAGTGCCAAAATGAAACATAACTTCAAACATTATCAGATTATAAGTAACAATAAACGCTACCAGGTTAGAAAGGAAACTTAAAACAAGTAGATAGTGATACTTTACCTAAAATATAGTAGATGAAACAAAATTTAAAACATTACCGGAATATGGTACATAATAAGGTGTTTGATTCAGAATTGTTTGCCAAATATTATGCAGCGATTATAATGGACATTGAGCATTCTTCCTTTTTCTCGTCTACTGTGCCAATTAAAGTTTTTCGGTTGTTGTTGTTGTTGTGTGTGTGTGTATGTGTGTTTCTCTCTCTCACTGTGTGTGTGTGTGTGTGTGTGTGTGTTTCTCTCTTTCACTGTGTGTGTGTGTGTGTGTGTGTGTGTGTGTGTGTGTGTGTGTGTGTGTGTGTGTGTGTGTGTATTTTTCTGCTTTTTCAGTAGATGAGTGAGAGTAGTATGAGCTAGAGGTGCGGTGGGTTCACTGAGCCCATCAGCTGCTCACTCCAGCTGCCTCCGCCGTAAAACTCAAAAATTACCAAGTAATATAGCCAAAACATTGCCAAAAATGAAACATAACCTCAAACATTATCAGACGGTACGTAACCTAAAACACTACTAGATTAAAATAAAACTTAAAGCATTAGTAGATAATGATAGGGCCTACATAACCTAAAACGTGCCAGATAAAAGAAAACCTAAACAACACTGGAATATGATATATATATATATATATATATATATATATATATATACCTGAAATAGTACCAGGTTAGAAAGATAATGATACATAACATAGCAGATGAAACAAAACCAAAAACATTACTTGAATATGATACATAACCTAAAATAGTACCTGGTTAGAAAGAAACCTTAAAACATTAGTAGATGATACATAAAAACATCATAAAACATTAATGATACATGATGTAGCAGATGAAACAAAACCAAAAACATTACTGGAATATGATATATAGCCTAAAATAGTACCAGGCTAGAAAGAAACCTTAAAACATTAGTTGA